>CM048921.1:43788808-43976308 GCA_026686955.1 Epinephelus cyanopodus | reverse complement strand
TGGAAGCAGCAGTTTAACAGTATTTCCCGTAATTACTCTGTAAAGCTCGTCTAACCCGTCCTGGATCTGCCACTGTCTCGTCTGGTGTCCTGAGCTGTGAACCTGAGGAGAAACTTTAACCAGAATAAGGAACATTTATGTCCCTTTACAGGCACAATAATCATCCAATCACAACATGGTTTAGGCCCATTGCTGCTCTGACGTGTCACCGCAGACCAGCTGGTTCTGGTTCACAGGCTGGCGGCTGGTAGTTTAGTCTCTGAAGGCTTCGGCCAGGTTCCTGTCTGATGAATCTTCAGGTCAGGAGATCATGTTTCACTGGATTATTAAGGCTTTAATGTGCTCACACACAACTAAGTGTCTTCACCAACACTCTGTAAAATAATCCTGAGCATATTAAGACAGAAGACGCTGCAGCTGCTGACAGTCTGGCGAGGAGGAGGGGCCTGATGGTTGATGTCATGTGATCATGTAAACTGAAAAAAATCAAAGGACCAAGGATTGAACCCTGAGGAACTCCACAAATCATTATCACAACTGTTAATGGGACGATCATGTTGCTGCTAACACGTTAGCCACAGCTACTTTAGGAGATGCCAACATGTCAGATGTGTTGTTGATCAGCGTGTTCTGCTGCCCCCGGTGGACAGATTAAATATTGGCAATAGAAACAGCAGCAGGTCTCATGTAGTGCTTTGATGCTGCTGTGGCACCAAAAGCTGCAGAGGAGAGACAGTTTCATGTTACAGTTAACATAGAATGATTAGCATAGCTGCTGTTAGCTTTTTTCCTAATTCATCAACACTAAAAAAAATGTTTTTCTGTCGTTATTTTTGGCTTTAATTTGTTTTCAGACAGCAACCAAAAATCCCTCCAGACATAAAATATCAGACTCATCAGATAAATTCAGGACCTTCAGTTGCAGCCCTCCATCAGGCCCCCGTCAGCTGCCCAATCGTCCCTTGTCAACCCTCCATCAGCCTCCTGTCAACCGTCCATCAGCCTCCTCTTGACCCTCCATCAGCCTCCTCTTGACCCTCCATCAGCCTCCTGTCAACCGTCCATCAGCCTCCTCTTGACCCTCCATCAGTACTCTGGCAGCGTCTCGTCATAGTCCATGATGCTGAGTTCGTGTCTCCTCTGTCGGACGGCAAGCGTCAGGTCAGCAGGAGGCGCAGGAGGTCCAGAGGGAGGCAGGCTGGGAGCTGCAGCGCGGCTAGGGGGCACCGTCTGAGGACTTCCTGCGAGGAAGTTGGCCTCCTCCGCCTCCTGACCTAGAGGAGGGCTGTCTGGCTGGACCTCCTCCTCCTCCTCCTCCTCCTCCTCCTCGTCCACCTCCTCTACCTTTTCCTCCTCCTCCCCCTCCTGTTGCTCCTCCTCCTCCTGGCTCTGATTGGCTGGTCTGAACAGCTGCCGTGCATGCTGCTCCAGGAAGGAGCCGACAGCGAGGGGGGAGTCGATAGGGGAGAGGGACAGGGGGGAGGAGGAGCAGGAGGGGAGGTGCAGGGGGGAGGTGGAGAGGGTCTCCACGGCTCCATTTAATATACCAACAGAAGAAGAGGAGGAGGGGCGGGGCTTGTGGCTGCCCTCAGGAGCTGGTAAGGCAACGCTGCCCCCGTTTGCCCTGAGGGTGACACAGATGACATCACATGATCACAGCACTGACATCATCAACCGTAAGTGATGACATCACCATGGTTTACCTGACATCCTGAGGCCGGCTGTGCGTGTGAGTGTCCAGGTGGAGCTGGCTGTACAGGTGGAGCGTCTCGGTCTGAAGCGTCTGGGTGACTCTCCTCAGAGCGACGTAGCGACTCTCACAGGCTGACAACTCGCCTCTGACACACACACACACACACACACACACACACACATTTGCTGTTCATAATAAAGCATCATCACGGAAGAAGTTTGTCCCCTGAACGCATCCTTAGAGAGTTTACTGTGTCCTTCGGATGTTAATGAGTCAGGGACACAGGACGTGTACCTGAACACATCACAGCATGAGAACTGAGTGCCACATCAGTTCTGCACATGTGCAGCTCTGACAGAGATGAAGGAAGTGACTCGACTCTGAACTGCTTCATCATCAGCTCAGGAAAACTGGGTTCATGTCTTTTTAACGTGTCTGATGGACAGTGAGACGCTGGAGTCACTCACCTGAGGACACGTCTAAGTTTCCTCAGACGGGACTAAAGTGTTTCTTATTTTATTATGATGACAGTTCAGAGAGACGTCCTGTCTGTCCCTCTGTCTGTCCCTCAGCAGGACGACTCTGTCTGTGTGTCTGTGTGTCTGTCTGTCCCTGTGTGTCTCTGACCTGCTCTGGACCTTGGTGTCCTCCAGGAGTTTCTTCAGGTCCAGGATCAGCTGGTCCTTCTTGGTCAGCTGACCCTCCAGCTCTGCTATCCTGTGATTGGCTGCTTCCAGCTTCTGTCTGTGCTGGACATCACTGTCCTTCAGACGCAGGTACTCCTTACCCACACTGCACTGCAGCATGGACGCCTCCTGACCAACAAACACACACACACACACACACACACACACACACACACACACACACACACACACACACAGTGAAAACTCAGAGGAACACGGTGTCCCTGAACACCACATGTATCACCTGTACCTGTGAACCATGTGACGTCTCTTTGAAGGTGGAGTCACAGCTGTGTGTCAGCTCCTTCACACACTATATAATGATAATAACAATAATGTGTCTCCATACATTAACCTTTAACCCTGGAGCCTTCACAGCTGCTTTTTAATGTGTGTGTGTGTGTGTGTGTGTCTGTAAACAAATAAACAAACAAACACAAACATCAGCAGGTTTAATCTGACGACTTTCAATCTGAAAATAAATCATTTTCACTTTGATTCTTCTGTGTTTTATATCTGAGCTGTGACATGTGGATGTGTTCATATGTGTGTGTGTGTGTGTGTGTGTGTGTGTGTGTGTGTGTGTGTGTGCTCACAGTGTGTGTGTGTGTCTCTCCTCCCTCCAGCTGGTCGCTCAGAGCTCTGTTAGTTTCTCTCATCAGGACGAGCTGCTGGTTCAACAAGAAGATCTGCTGCTGCAGCTGCTCACTGCTGCACAGCTGCAACACACACACACACACACACACACACACACACACAAAGTTTTACAAACTGAATTATTGATACATTACATCATCAATGACTGTTCATATTCAATAATCAATAACCAGCCTCACCTTGATGGACAGCTCCGTCAGCTGGTGTTCTGCATTGTAAGCCTTGTTATTGGCTCTCTGAAGCTCCGCCTCCAGATCCCTCAGCCTGCTGTGACACTCCTGAAGCTCACTCTGCAACAGCCAATCACAGCACAGCTGGTTCAAAAAGACAGCCAATCACAGCACAGGACCAACACATCTCTTTATACTGACGATGAGTCTCTGGTTGTCTTTCAGTGTGTTTCTATTAACCCTAGAAATGCGCAAAACCTAAATATGGCAATAAAAAAACCTACATTTCGAAAAAACTTAATATCAATGAAAAGTTTTTACGCTCTCATGAGGTGGTTTTTCACGTGTCGATATAGAAGTATATCACAAAAGTGTAATGAAAACACTTTTTTCACAAATATACGTCACCGGACGTTCAAGTCCTCTGTGAGTTCCTTGTTCACGATCCTCACCCAGAAATCCTTTATCCGTGGTCGCTGCCACATGTACGGACTTTGCCTTTGGAATACCACTCGCTCTCTTCGTCTTCGGTTGTAGACTAGTGCAACAGCAGCAGTGGTAACCGACATGATTGTTCCAGCTCGCAAGAGATTTGGAATGTCCATCTTACTTCCACAAACAAAGTGGAGCCTCGCGGGACAAGATTTTACAAGAATTACGGCTCATACACATAACACCTTTGTTTCTGTGTGTATATTAATTCAATTCAATTTTATTTATAAAGCCCAATATCACAAATCACAGTCTGCCTCACAGGGCTCTACAGCATACGACATCCCTCTGTCCTTTGGACCCTCACAGCGGATCAGGAAAAACTCCCCAAAAAAGCCTTTAACGGGGAAAAAAAGTGTGAACTTGTTCCTGTAGAACTTCGTCTCCAACCGCAGCTTCACGTCACATCAGATCAGTCTCATAGTTTATGTCTCCACAGTGAAAAGTTGTGGATGGTCCCAACAGCAGCGTCCTTAGCGTCCCCATGTTTGGTCCCCCCTCTGTTGGGGCACCTAGCACACAGATCTGATACTAAAAGGTGGAGCTAGAAACCCTGCAGTCTGATTGGTCAGTAGAGGACGGTCACTCTGGTTTTATGTAACCTCTGTTCATACATCAGTAAACTACAGCTATAAAATGAAAGAGAACAAAATAACTTCATTCACTGGACCGACTGCCGGCAACTTTTAAGGTGGAACGTTAACTTGTAATGTTACTCAATGCATGAGTTGATGACGTGAATCCATCAGCACACCTTAAATTTCACTGTGACAACTTTGACCATCACTTTAGTTTTTATATGACACACACTTTTAGTAATGACTTTAAAAATATAGATGAATTTGGAGCGGATTATGTGAAGGTCATATATTCTAATCCTCACTTCCTGTGGGCTACAGCAACACTAAACCCCTGAGCTTGCCTGAGAAGGACTAAATGCACAAAGCTGCTATTTTTAAATATCCCATGGAGAGAGACTCTCACTGCAGCCTGTTCTATTTTGTTGTGAAAATGTGGGCGTGCAGCCTCGTTCTGTGGACGATAAACCAGGTGCAGACTTCCATCTGTGTCACCGCTGATGAGGAAATACAGCGAGTGCTGGACGGAGCAGTGAGTGACAACAACCCCGCCCACATTTAAGAGACTGTCTGAACACACCGAGGGTCTAGACACCATGTCTGAAGGCTCACTGCTGGTTCCAAAGGTGCTGGACTGAAAGTATTCGTGTGTATAAAAGTGTGTATAAGGTGTGTATTGTTACCTGCAGTCTCTGCCTGTCCCTCAGTTCGTCCTGTTGTTGCAGCAGCAGCTGTCTGATGTGTGTGTTCAGCTGCTCAGTGCGTGTCTGTGTGTCCTGCTGCAGTTGTGTGTATCGTCTCTGTTCTTCCTGCAGACTCGACTTCAGACAGCGAATCTCTTCGTCCTGAGCGCTCAGCTGACCCTTCTGCAACACACACACAAGCATGCGCGCGCGCACACACACACACACACACACACACACAGTGAATGGACTGTTGTGTGTCTGTTTGTCCTGCAGGAGGCATCAGAGGTCTCTGCGTGTACAAACAAACAGCAGTAACGGGACAGTGTTTACATGTGTGTGTTACCATGGCGACGCTGTGCTCCTCCAGCGAGGTGGCGTTGATGACTCTCCGCAGCAGGCGGCGGTTTCTGACGGCGTGCTGTTGGCGTTTGAAGCGTTCGTACTGCAGCTGACTGTGGACCAATAAGAGCTGACTCCTCAGAGACTGCAGCTCCTCCCCCTGGGCGGGGCCTGAGACACACACACACACACACACACACACACACACACACACACACACACAGACACACACACAAGGATCATTTAACTGTATTTACACTCAGCTGAATCCTGAATGATGCGTTTAAAGCCATGCAGGAAGTCTGGAGTTCAGAGTGTTGCTGTGTTCTGCAGCAGAATCTGAAGTCTGATGAAATCAGGTCTGACATTTATAAATTTATGATCTCAGCAACTTATAAAAAAACAGAGAAGCGACTCTGCTCTGACAAAGAACCAAACCATGATGCTGAACGAGCAGTTAAACTGGTTAAACTGGTTAGTAATGATTTACCAGTTAGAACAAAGTCACTTCCATCATGAACATGCTGAGTGAACACTTCAGACAGTTTAAAAACCTGCAGCAGGTGAAACGACGTCACAGGAGAACAAACGTCACCTGGTGTCTCAAATGCTGTCAGACACACATCAAACTAACATCATCATTACAGCTGCAGTGCAGATCTTTGTCTCCCCCCTGTGGCAGTGAGAGTAATGACACAAACTGTCATGTTTATGTCATGTCTGCCTGCAGGTGAGGGCACTGTACTGAGTGCTGAAAAAGTCAGAGATGTTTTTATCCATTATTTGAGCACTGAAGACAAACACAAAAATTACAGTTCATATTCTAACTGAGACCTGGTCGTCCTTTGCCAACTCTGTCTCATTGAAGCTCCCCTTACTTTAGTTTCATTCATTCCCCAAGACCGAGGTTTTTCACCTGCTGCGAATGTGCAGCTGAGTCACTGTGAAGGCCGAGTGCAACACTGTGCAAACTTCTTCTCTGAATTCTCAGAGTTTGTATCTCATGTTTGTTCCAGTTATGATGTGTGTTGTTTTCTCATCTCACTGACTTCATGTTAAGGACCAACACATCGACACGTCCTCACGGCCCTCGACTTAATTCTATTAAAAGGTTTTGATGTGCATGTTGTTGATGTCATTGACCACGTCATCTCAGATCATTTGTGTTCTGTCTGCAGCACCCTGATCTACAGAGCACAACAGGTGCTATAGAAATACACTTCATTCATCTTAAACTGAAACCCGTTGACGATGGGAGCAAAAACAAAAGTTCTGCATTTCAGTTTCTCTTCAGTATAATTCATGTATTCTATGTTAGATTTGTTTTTGATGTCAGTTTAACTCTAAAACTCTAAAAAAAATAAAGTGCAGAAAAAAGTTCTTAACTGAAACCTGTGAACAAAGTGTTGAGTTCAAATGTTAGTTCAGTGTCGTCGGTCCTTCAGCTCTGACATGTTGACATGTTGAAGTGAAACCTGATCAAAGTCACCACAGACACCAAAACTCCTCCATACTGACAAACACACAGGCAGAGATGGATGTGACCGACACTGAGTGAACTGATTGGGTCTGAATCTGAGTCATGTCTTACAGTCCTGATGTGTGGTTTTAAAGATGTGTCCCAAACTGTGTGCGTCAACAGTGGAGGACAAACTGGACACGTGTTTTAATCTGGAGACATGTGAACGTGTTGGATCTGTGTGACACCTGCCAGGTAGAAACACACTGACACTGACCCTGGGTCTGATTTACAGAGAGATGATCAGACATCACGCAGCTGCTGAGAAACATCAAACTGATTCTGGACGACCAGGTTACAGATAAAGACTTCAATCAATCAATCAATAATCAATCAATCAGTGAGTGGTGTTAATGAGTCAGAGTGTCATCACTGTTAGTTTCTGGTACCTTTGGTTTTCATGCTCTGCTGTTTACCTCCAAAATGACTCCGATCCACCGACTTATTCACCGCCGACAACCTGACACACACACACACACACACACACACACACACACACACAGAACATGATTATGACATCAGTGACGTACAAACTGTAGTTCAGACGTCTGACAGCTCTGCACGGGTACAGGTTTTATTTTAAACTGATATTTTCCCTCTTTGTTTATAAAAACATTCTGTCCACACGATCTTCGTTTTACAAAATATCTCCACCCACACTGAAACACAAAAGCGACTCCAGATACTCGCCGGAGTTTGACCCTCAGTTTCTCCTCGTCACACAGGAAGTGATGCTGCTGGAGCTCTCATCACTGTAGAGATAAAGATGGAGGAGCTCTGGACATTCAAAGTTTCCCTCCACCTGCTGGTTTCTGACCGACTTTAAACTGCAGACTGAGGTGGAGCAACAACATCGGACGCCTCCGTTCATCCATTCAGAGCTGCAGGCTGGAATCAAACCCATGGACACTGCCTTTGTACATGACACGCCTGCTGCACCCACTGAGTGCCCTAAATTCATTGTTTTCAAAATAAACGTGTGGCAGCTGCTATTTTTCCGGCCGTGACAGCTGCACCCTGAGATACATGGAGTTCAACCTTTGGAGCGCAGCAGCATGACCACACGTCATGTGACGAGGACCGACCAATCACAGCCCTCAGATGTTTGTCCTGTAAATATCAGTGTGTGATGAATATGGAGGAGGAGTTGATCATGTCAGTGCAGAGCTGTCAGAGCGTCACACTCTAATGTGTACCAGCACTTTGACTCAACGTGAAGGCATGGCAAATTGCACAGCTCAGATGAGCAAATATCTTTTTGCACATTGGTCCCTATCTGGTTACCAGTATGTTTGTTTTTTTAGATGCTGAATGTTTATCTGTCTTTAGGTATTTTTTTGTATGTTTCGTGCTGTTTAAAGCAGCAGTACCTGTCTCCAATCCAAATTTCTCCCAAGGGAGACAAATAAATGGACTTTGACATCTGTCCCACAGACACACAGGAAGTAGATCAGCTCTGACCTCAGGGTTTCAGATAAAAAGGCTGGGATACAGTGCTGGTTATGGTTGCCTAGCAACCTCAGACACAACCTGCTACCTGCTACCCTGAAAGCTGGCACAGAAGAGGCACAAGAGTAGCACCCAGCGCCGACCTTGAGTTTTCCAGGCGGTTAAAGACGCGGCGTGTGCGGGCCCAGAGACAACAGCAGGTGTTTGCAGGTGTTGGTGGCGTTCTGTGCAGCGGACGCTTCAGATCGTGTTTGTGGACGAGCGGCTGAAAACATCTGTGCAGAGTCCTGAACTGGACTTTGATTTTGGCTGTTTTAGTTTCCATGGTAACAGTCTCACCTCCTGCTGAGGTGTTGGTGGGCGTCATGTCCGTGGACGATCAGCTGATCCAAAACCTCCAGAGGAGAGACGCAGGTCTGCTCCTCCTCCCTGTCCTCCCCCTGCTCTCCTCCTCCTCCTCCTCCTCCTCCTCTCCTCCCATCTCCTGCTCCTCTGCTGCTCTCTCCAGCGCCTCCTGCAGGAGACAGAAACACAAACATCAGACTGGAATCACTTTTACTTGCTGCCTCCTCCTTAGGTTAGCGTTAGCATTAACCTAGCGTTAGCCTTTAGCTCACTTTTAGCCTGCTAGTTCAAATAATGTGATGAAACTCTGAAACAGGCTGACAGTGTGTTCACTGGCTGTAGGTACTTTGACAGCTGTCCCCACGTAATGTTCAAGAACCAGAATGAATGTCAAACTGTTTCATTAGTGGTTCTTATCAGTTTTTAGTGTCGCCCTGGAAACTGCCCTCAGGGCCACCGTACCTTCCCTTCCTGTTTGTCTCACCTGGTCTGCTTCAGTTTACCTGAGTCTTCCTCCCGATGAAGAGCGTGGCGGCGCGGGGCAGAGCGAGCTCAAACAGGGGCTCATACGGAGGGGCGGGGCTCAGAGTGGAGGGGGCGGGGCCTCCCTCCTCTGATGTGTGGGGGGGGGTGAAGGAGAGGGAGATGGAGCAGGAAGGAGGAGGGGGGAGGGCTGAACCTGAGGAGGGGTCGTCACGGCCGGGGGTGGAGGTGAGGAGGACAGGATGGGAGGAGAAGGAGGAGGGGGGAGGCTGCTGGGGTCTGACGTCTGCAGAGAGACAGAAGAAGAAGAACATTTGCTTCAGTTTTAAAATGTAGTAACGAAAGGATCTTCAGTGACTCCACCTGCTGATGAGAACCATGTTGTTGTTGTTGTTGTTGTTGTGTCTGCAGTGATCAATCAGCTGATCAGCTCACCTTCAGTGATGTTACTGATGACATCACTCTTCTCTGTGACTGGCTGAGTGGACGACCCCGTCAGCTCCGTCAGCAGCTTCACCTGGGAGGAAGAGACAGAGGCCCTTTCAAAATAAAAGCCTTCCAGTGAGACGGGGGGCGGAGCTGAGGGTCCACCTGCCGTCCTGACCTCACCTGGTTGTTGTTGTCGGGAGTCAGACCGCCATCTTGGTCTTCAGCCAGCGGCGTCACTGGGACGGTGGCTGATGGGGGACATTTCACACCTGGAGACAAAACGGAGAAAGACCAGTATGAGACAGAGTGAGACAGGGGGACCTGTCTCACTCTGTCTCATACTGTCTCACAGTGTCCCACCTCTCTCACTTGAGACGGAGGTGGTCCTGCTCAGTGGGTGGGCGGAGCCTGTAGCAGCAGGTTCAGGAGGGGGCGTCGACAAACCACACTGTGAGGAGGGACTCCATGTGACATCATCAGCCTGAACACACAAACAATATGCAGTTAGTAAGGAAGGAGGGGAGGAGGGGAGGAGGGGAGGTAGCACGGAGGAGCATTACCTGTGTGTAGGAGTTGTTGAGAGTCAGCTGAGTTGGACGTCCAGACAGCAGCGAAGGACAGACTGAACTTCCTGTTGATTAGCACAGAGCCAAGAGTGATGTCAAACGAGCTAACTGTACCCTGAGCTAATGTTAGCCCGTTAGCCACAAGTTTATTTTTGCTTCACCTGGACGTTAAGTAAAAAAGTAATAACTGTGTGTTACCTGAGCTGATGATGTCAGCGTGGTGAGAACTGGAGATGACGTTCAGGTGAGGGAGGGGGGAGGGCGACGGGGAGGGGGGAGGCTCTCTGAGGGAGGAGTACACGTCCTCCTCACAGGACGACTCGAGAGGATCCAGAGACACTCGGGAGCACTCGATCACGATGTCATGGACTTCATAACACCTCCACCTGAGACAAACAGGAAGTCAATCAGAAGTCGGTGATGGTGATGTCATGTATATCTGTGTTTATGGATTTTATGTATAAAATTAATTTCTTTCTGCTGAGACTTCTGTGGCTGGTTTCAATGTGATAAATGAAAGTAAAATTCAAAACAAATACGTAGCAGGTTCAGGTTCAGGTTCAGGTCTGTGTGTGTTACCTGTGTACTCACCTGGACGGGTCCAGCTCATAGTCCTGAGTCCCTGTGACCAACTCTGGGTGAACCCTGACATGCTCCAACATCGGCTACAAGACAGAGACAGACAGATTTTCCTCAGTGAACAAACTTCATTTCTTTCTCATCATTCAGTTTCAGATCCTTCAGTTTAACAGAATTCAGAGAACAAGAAGAAAAGTCAACTACGACTCCCAGGGTGCATTTCACGAACAAACAGCCAATCACAGAGCGTCACATTAACGCAGGGCTAAACATGATGCCTCCATTGCTGAGGAAAGATTCCGGAGTTTAAATCTGTTTACTGTCACATTTAATCTCCACAGCAACAGCAGCAGAGGCTGATGGGTAGTGTAGTAAAAACAGACGGCTCGCAGACAGTGGGATTGTTTACATTAATCTAAAATAAAATCCATTATAGCTACAACACTCATTCTTATTGCAGCAGAAGGCTGAAGCTTCTTTCTTCGGTCATCACGTTGTAATCTTGTTTTTATTACATTATGTCTCATGTGGTGCAAAACTACACAAAAACACACGGTGGCAGCAGAAGAATAAATGATGAAACTATCAAAACGTCTTTATACAGAAGCAGTGTATTCACTGAACGATTAAAAAAACTGACAGCTTGTCTTATAATTATGACATAAGATCTTGTAACTATAAGATCCTGATCCAGACAGGGAGTGCTGTTGTTGTTGTTGTTTTTGTTTGGTTGCGGTGTCCTTGAACATAAACAGCAGACGCCAAAAGATACCTCATGTGAATATCTGCTGGTCTTCACATCTCCGTATCAATGTGGCAGATATGTTGGAAACTAATTCAGGCAGATGTCTCACAGTTTTAAATCACCAATATCCAACTCGTTTTCATCCTGAAGGAAGTTGCCACATAATGCCGCTCTCCGTGTTAAGGCTCGGTCTCCTCTGGCGTCTGCTGTTTATGTTCCAGGACACCGCAAACAACCAACAGCAACAAAATCACATGGCAGCTTTACTGCTGTCTGGATCAGGATCTCGAATTACGAGAAATTTGTTGAAAAAATGTCAGATTTTTAATATTTTCTTTTATTTTTGAAACAATTTTAATACTTTTATCAATAGTTTTGTTTTATTAAATTCATAACCCTTCAGCTCACGTTGTGCAGATTTTAGGGATATGAAGCGTTAGGAGATACTCCAAGAAGTGACATCACAATAAGTAAAAATACCACTGCAGGAACTGACGGATCATTTCTACTGCAGAGCTCAAAGGGTTAAAACAGGTGGTGACAACATGAACCTGTGTGACAGGTCAATCATTAGATTACTAAAGAAAACCAGACACACTGAAGATGATGATATTAAATGTGTTGTGTGTGCAGCAGCCTCTGAGTCTCTGCTGCAGGTTTGAGTTTCATGTTATCTGAGAAACGCAGCAGCTGCTCGTCACTGCAGCTATTTCTGTTCTGGAAACCAGTGCGGCAGCTGACACTGGGCCAACACGTCCACTGGTCTCATGCTGCTGATCAATAACTCATCGTTTAAATTCACAGTCAGAATTTAAGACTAAAAACATCTTTTAGAAAAACACAGCTAACAATTACATGAACGTTTAAATAAATGATTAAGTATATCATGTGTTCCTCATCTAACTTTAAGTTCTCAGAATTTAAGAACTGATAAAATGGAGGATGTAAACAGGAAGTATAATGGTTCAGGTTTTAGTGGTGTAACGATGCACTGATCTGGATTGATATATCAATTCAATGATCAACGATCCAGTGTCACTGATGTAAAGTGAAAACATCAATTCATGTCATCATCTTTAGGAAACACTTTTATTTTGAAACTCCCTGTCAGTGTCAAACAGCAGCAGGCAGACGGCGAGCAGCTGAGAGAGAGACCATGATGATAACGTTATTAACTCGGGAATAAATCGAAAGATTGCAAATATTTTGGATGATGGAGAAAATACGAATCAACAGATAGAACACACGTCGTATGTAAACATTGCTGTCTTGAGGACACGAGCGTCTCACTCCGCTAACTTCTCTCTGCAGAAACATAAGCTGCTGTTTCTGCAACGTTTGACTGAAAAAACGTGCACATGGGTTGAAATTCACCCGAGCTGTTCTGTCAGGAGACGCAGAGACTGAAACCAACGGGGAGGCAGAGCAAGTATAACGTTTCATGTAAATTGTTAAGCTACAAGCAGAGGAAAAGTCTGTTAGCTGCTGGGCTAATTTATGTAATCAGAATCAAAATGAGAAATACTTTATTGATCCCTGAGAGGAAACTATGATTTGTTGTCTCTCTGATGTAAAGAATAGAGAATTATAAGTAAGAACAAGAGTATGAAATAGAAGGAGGTAAATATAAAGCAATAAAATAAAATATAAATGAAAATGTACTTAACAATAAAAAATAAAAATAGAACGTGCATTATGCTGCAGTGTTTAACACCAGCACTTAAGATATTAAAATATTAAAAATAAAATATATAGTGCACTGTGCCGAGCCTGTAAGTGTGAAATTTAACTAACATATATAAACAAGAAGAGAATAAAAGTCAGCATAACAAACACAGTACATCATGTGCATGATGAAGTCGTATACTGAAAAATACCTACAAGTGTTTTAGCTAAAAATGTGTGATGAGAAAAAAACAACAACTGTTCAGTCTGTGAACTGAATTTGATTTTAAATGATGTTGGTGTTTTATGGCTGTTTGGAGACGTTTGTCTTCAGGTTTTATGAAAAATGATGGTTTGGGTTCAAATGACAATATTTCTTACAGAAAGGTCTCTGACAGAAAGCCCTGAAGGTTAACTGATCCCATGTGCTGTTTTCTGTGGAGTCAGTTTAAAGTCAACTTAAAGTCAACAGATAAATAAATTATGTATGTGTTATTTCTATATTTCATGGCCAAAAGTAAAAATGAAGCTGCAGCAACTTCTTCTGGAACAGACACACAGTGAGTCTGTTCACAGTGACTGATGTGATAAGCTCCTGTTCATGGATCTACACACAGTGTCACTGGTTTACTGTGACACTGAAGATGAACAGACTCTCAGGTGAAGTTCTGCTGATAGAAAAATGAGTCATCAGGAGGATTTTCAGGTCTGAGGATGTGAAAGTATTTAATATGTCAGAAGAAGAAAAGTCAGACGAAACACAGATGACCCCAACAGGAATATATTTTTTTCTCTACTGATCTGTCCTGGTCTGTGATGGTCTGTCCTGGTCTGTGATGGTCTGTCCTGGTCTCTGATGGTCTGTCCTGGTCTCTGATGGTCTGTCCTGGTCTGTGATGGTCTGTCCTAGTCTCTGATGGTCTGTCCTGGTCTCTGATGGTCTGTCCTAGTCTCTGATGGTCTGTCCTGGTCTGTCCTGGTCTCTGCAGGTCTGTCCTGGGCTCTGATGGTCTGTCCTGGTCTGTGATGGTCTGTCCTGGTCTGATGGTCTGTCCTGGTCTCTGATGGTCTGTCCTGGTCTGTGATGGTCTGTCCTGGTCTCTGCAGGTCTGTGCTGGTCCGTACTGACCTTGACGACCTCCTGGAAGGTGTCCAGGTTCTCCTTCATGCTGTAGTGCAGCCTCAGGTAGGAGATGAAGTTACAGGGGAACATCCCATACAGACGGTGGAACAGAGAGTACACGCCTGCATGGAGGTGGACCAGGTGGACCACAGGTACATGACCTGTAGGGGACAGAGAACAGCCAATCACAATCCAGGACCTGGACTCACCTCAGGGTAATTTAGTTTAATGTGTGTGTGCGTGTGTGTGTTACCAGGGTTCTTGTAGCTCCAGGACGCGAGGCGTCCAAACACGTCGAAGAAGTCATAGATGTGTTGTTTCCCGGCCTGAGGGATCATGGGTAACAGGGTGATCAGGACCAGGACTCCAGTGATCAGGACCACCACGTCCGTCTCTGTCTGAGGACACAAACACACCGTGAGACAACGACAAGCGGCAAGGCGCAGGCGTGTCTCTGACGAGGACTCTGACAGGACACAGCATTATTATGAGTGTGAGTACCTTGAGGCAGCGCAGCAGCGACGGCAGCAGCGGCGAGCGGCTGATGTGATGAACCCATGGCGGCTGTTTCCTGATCAGGTGACCCAGCAGGGTCAGAGCAGCCAGTCTGGATCCAGGTCTGTTCAGAGTCTCATTCAGCTTCTCCAGCAGAGGCTGAAGGACGAGAGCAACACGGTTATCATCATCAATACACTGATCAATACTGTGATCAATACACTGATCAATACTGTGATCAGTAAGAGGAGTGTGAGGAGACAAGAGTCAGCTGACCTTGTGATGAGGCTCTCTGATGGAGGAGAGGAGCAGCACCACCTGAGAGGAGGACGAGTCCAGGTAATACTCCACCAGAGAGGAGAGGACAGCACCTCCTCTGTCTGAGAGGAGACACTACACATTAGACAGACAGGTACAGACAGACAGGTGTGGACAGACAGGTGTGGACAGACAGGTGGACTCACCTGTACTCAGCTGCTGGTTGACTGCTGCTCTGACTTGCTCCGCCTCCTGCAGCTCTGAACTGTCCAATAAGAGCAGGAGCTCAGCGATACTCACCTGCTGACTGGACATCCTGAAAACACACACACACACATACACACACACACACACACACCTGAGTTCCACTTCCTGTCGTCTTCCTCAGCAGTATTATGGGATGTAGACGTATTGGTTTTATTATTTTCTGTGACGAGGCTTGTGTCATCAGGACGAGACGCCGAGACGTGTTTCTGTGTTTACAGGTGAACTAATCAAACATGTTTTCATGACGTCATGCCGACAGGACAGGTGAGTCCGTCAGGTGATAATCTGATATTTACACACAGCATTAAAACCGACAGTTATTCTCTGACACTTGAGGTCTTTGACTGAGGACAGAGTCTGACATCAGTTATTCACTGTGATGAAGTGTTTTCACTCTGTGCTCTTAAGTGTGACACTAAGGGTTAATAACTTCTTATCTAGCTTTTGCAGGTTTCCTTAGTTAAGGTAAAACGTTAAGGCATTTACTGCACAGAAAGAGACTTTACAGCGGTAAAATTCTGCAGTTGACATCAATTTCAATTCAATTCAATTTTATTTATAAAGCCCAATATCACAAATACAATTTGCCTCACAGGGCTTTACAGCATACGACATCCCTCTGTCCTTTAGACCCTCACAGCTGATCAGGAAAAACTCCCCAAAAAAACCCTTTAAAGGGGAAAAAAAAATGGTAGAAAGCTCAGGAAGAGCAACTGAGGAGGGATCCCTCTTCCAGGACGGACAGACGTGCAATAGATGTCGTACAGAACAGATCAGCATAACAAATTAAGAGTAATCTGTATGACACAATACAATAATCTGTATGACATCCTCGATAATGACAGTAGCTTACAACAACATTCATGAAAGTAATAATATTGTCGTTATAGTTCTGGCTACTGTGGTACAATATGTTGAAAGTATATATTAGTATCTGGCAGTATACATGTATGATAATAATCATATGTGTATAATAACAGTAGAAGTATGACTAATGACTAATGATGGTAACTGTTTGTGATACCTTAAGTCTTTTGTACAACAATCTAACTAACATTAAGGGATTCCTTAAGTATAGGACGAAGATAAGGGAGAGACCTTAGATACTTAAGTCAACTCTTCAAGGAAACCTTAAGAAAAAGACATGTGTTGTACAACTGAAATTATGTTAATTTGGACTTAAAGGAAAATCTTAACATAAGATGTTTTGTTTGATAATTTAACCAACATTAAGGGATTCCTTATGTAAAGGACAAAGATAAGGAAGAACCTTACACACTTAAATGAACACTGTCAGGAAACTGAGACAAGAAGAGACGAGTTTTGTACAACCGATACTAGAAAACCTCAACTTGGATTTAAAGGAAAATCTTAACTTAAGGTGTTTTGCACAACAGTCATTCCAGCTTTAAGGGATTCCCTAAGTATAAGACAAATATTAGGTGGAGACCTTGTGTACTTAAGTAAATATCTTAAGGGAACCCGAAGGGACAGACATGTTTGGCACATCTGACTTTATCTTAAGGAAACCTTAACTCTGACTTACAAGAGAAAAACCTTAACTTAAGGTGTGTCTCGCTGAGCGACATGAAACTAACAGCTGAACTCTGAGCTGTTTGGATAAAACACCTTAAGTTAAGGTACATTGGTAGTTCTGTGTGTGTGTGTGTGTGTGTGTATATATCTCTGAGTAACGTCACAGCTGTTACGTAATAAAATAACGTGACGTCAGAGTTCAGGGTGAAGCTAACCGTTAGCATTATTAGCCTCCACATTAGCTCACAGCTAACAGCAGGGTGCTAAGCTAACATGCTAACAGCTGCTGTGTGTTTGGCAGTGAGCTAACGGGGGTTAACGGAGCTGACAGCGTCACTTTCCCGCCCGCAGCTCTCCGGTAGGTCCCGGTGTTCACACACAAACAGACTTTAGCGGGTTATTACCGTTAAAAACAAACGTTACAAAGTTGTTGCGACTGTGTTACCTTCAGACTTGTTGATCCGAGCAGGGCGCAGCCATGTTGAGCAACACGAAGCTCCGCCCACCGCTGGGTCTGTCGAGCTACGTCAGGAGGCGTTCAGGGTCAGAAGAGACGGTGGGACAAACGAGTTTCCGCCGAGAGCTTGTGCTCGATGTAAACAGCGGTTTGAATTTAATTAATGAATCAGCTTCAGTGTCAGCGAGTCTCACCTATAATAATAATAACGTTTATTTAAGGAGAAAATGCTCCACAGGACAAAATAAAAATAATAAACAGACCAACAATGAAACAATTTAAAAACAGGTTTAATTCACACTGAGCAAAGATGAGAACTTCATATGTTAATGAGAAACATTATTCCTAAACTGTTTCCTGACACAGATCCTGTTTTGTGACCAACAGAACCTTTTAAGGATGAGCCCTTCATATGCTGCCATGATACTTTAACTTCTCACCTGCTCACCTGTCATCACTTCACCTGTCATCACTTCACCTGTTCATCTGTTCACCTGTGGAAGCTTCTTAACAGGTGTTTTTGATCATTAAGAATCTTCCTCAGTCTTCTGTTGCTCCTGTCACAACTTTATTACAGCGTGTTACTGAATGACTTCATCACATCATCAGTTGAACATTAAATGTCTCTGTGTTGTGTTCAGCTGAATAAAGGTCAAAACAGTATTTACAGATAATCACATTCTGTTTTTACTGAAGTTCAACACAGAGTCACTTATATTTTCTGTTACTGTGACACAGAGTTTAATAAACCTGAAGCAGCTTCTGATAAATCATTGATCAGAGTGACGCCCACTGTAATAGTAATAGTAACAGTAATAGTGTGTGTGTGTGTGTGTGTGTGTGTGTGTGTGTGTGTGTGTGTGAGCAGCAGCAGCTGTGTGTGTTCTCACTCTGATAATAAAGTTGCAGCTTGTTGAGCAACTTTGACCTGAAAGTTGAACTCGACTCAGTTGTTTTTTCTTCAGCACAGAAGCAAATGAACAAACGTGTGTGTGTGTGTGTGTGTGTGTGTGTGTGTGTGTGTGTGTGTGTGTGTTGAGTGAATAGATTTTTTTCTGATATGAGATACAGCAAGTGTTGTGTGTGAACATACACTGACAACAAAGGAATTCATTCATTCATACTTTATGTTTCAGTGAATTCTATGAGTTTCTTAAGCTTCTTATTTTATCTTTGTTTCATTCAGACGGGTCTCTGTGTGTCTCCGACCTCTGCTGTAACATGTGGAGTCAATGCTAAGCTAAGCTAAGCTAAGCTAACCTGAGCTAGGCTAAGCTAACGTGGCTGCAGCAGACAGAGAGTTGACCTGACGTGTGTTTGGCTGCAGCAGAGCTGCAGGAGATAAGAGGTTTCATCAGTGGACACAGTATAAATAGCAGCAGTGTGACTGCAGACAGACAGACGGACGGACAGGTGGTGATGATGATGATATGATGGTGATGATGATGAAGCTGTGGGTGCTAGTTTTCTGTCTGAGCTCAGCCTCAGCTGCCAAGGTGAGTGTGACCTCATCACAGATCATTACCTGTAAATATGATGTCATCAACCCGACAGCGTGTCACAGCGTCTGACGTGCGCTCTGGTTTTTATCAGACAAACAGGAAGTGGTGTTGGGACTATTTTCAGCGGCGGATTAATCCACGTTTGGTGCTGTAGTGATTGTTAGTGTCAGCAGGACTTTAACTACAGTCAGAGTTCACACACATTTAATAGAGATTATTTCAGACCTTTCCAGGACTGTTTAAGGACCTGAACTAAGATTTCCAGGACCGTTCACTAACAGGAGCATCGTGCCGTCTCACAGCTGCATTAACGTCAAACATCTTAAAGTTTCAGTGAGTCACGTCCGTGACAATGTTCATGAGCCAACACGTAAAGTTACGTTGTCACATTTTATTTCTCTCTGATTCAAACACATCAAACTTTATTCAAACACACGTCAGGCAGCACATGGCAGAGCTGCGTCACAGCTACAGAGAATAAACTCACCATCATGTGACGTTAAGGGTTAAAGCTTCTACTCTAACTGTGTCACCACACATGACAAAACTTCAGGGGCTGGTCGCACAAAACACCTTAAGTTAAGATTTTCCTTAAAGTCCCTGTAAAGGTTTCCTCACAATAAAATCGTTTGCACAAATCACCCTTAAGTCTTCTCTCACTTAAGTATTTATAGTTTTCTCCTTGACTTGGTCTTATACTTAAGGAATCCCTCAACCGTTGCACAAAAGACCTTTGCAACCAAAGCAAAGTAAAAAACCCTTAAGGTAGATCCATAGAGTGTATGAAATGGACGTACGTCACCGTCAGTTTGTGGACTCCTGTTTTGAAGCCTCGCGTTTCATATTTCGGCCGTCACCATCCTGTTGAGCCAGAAGTGACCATATTTGGGTGAGAAGGTGGAGCTATCTACCTGTCAGTGAATGAGGCCCCGCCCCCTGAATGATGTGTAAATTTAAGTCTTAATAAAATGAAAACAGGTGAGTTCTATAATAATTCAGCACAGTTGTCATGAATGTTTTAAAATGATCTACAGAGACCAAAACAGTTTTTTTTATACCAGACTGTAAACACGTTGATTTCGACACGTTAACACGGAGCTCTGTGGGGACGGACTCACTGTTGGAGCCAGCCCCTAGTGGAATATAGAGGAACTGCAGGTTTTGGATTCATGTTTCATCACTGACCACAGGCCTGTGTGTGTGTGTGTGTGTGTGTGTGTGTGTGTGTAGCTGGGGGTGGTGCAGACGGAGGGGGGGCAGGTGCAGGGGAAGAGCCACAGGATGGGGCTGTTCAGGTCCGTCGACGTCTTTAAAGGAATCCCCTTCGCTGACGTTCCAGGAAAGTGGGAGAAACCAAAACCTCACCCTGGATGGAGCGGTGGGTAACTCACACTTCCATCGCACTGTTTCCATGACAACCAGGGACATTCCCATTTCCTGTAAAAACAGACTTTTTTTTATGTTTTTTAAAACGTCACGATGCAGGTAGAAAGAGTAAATGAACACGCCGTCCCTGAATGTCCAGAACTGACACAGGAGAGCGTCACATTTAGACGTGTAGGTTCACTGAGTATTTGAAGAGCAGGGATGAGATCGTGTTGAGTTAACTCTCTACATGAACCAGAGTTTTAAAATTTAACAAACATCCAATCAGAGAGCTTCAGTGTCTGTTGCCGGGCAGCAGACGGCAGGATGAAGTTCTTTCACTTTTAAATGTTGTCCAGAACAGATTTATCAAGAATGTTTGTGGTGACCCAAAAGGACGTGGTTAGCTTAGCGTAAATTAGCTTAGCATAAAGACTGGAACAGAACGTTTATATCTGCACAGGGAGCAGGTCCTCGTCTACAGAGACCACCATGTTTCTACAGTAGCCCTGAATGGACAAACCAAACACTGACTCTAGATAGAGACATTCATGTGTTCATGTCAGACACCTTAGTGAGCAGCTGCTCTGTGACGAGCAGTGTTGATAAAACACAGATTCTTTTATCCTGAGACGTCTTTAGTGTTTCCTGGTGTCAATCAGCTGGTGTGTGTTTCTGAGAGGACGAGACCTCTGAGGACAACAACAACAACAACAACAACAACAACAGTAAAACAGGAAATGGAATAAAAATTCTGATGTTCGTTGTCTCCAGGTGTCCTGAAGGCCACGACACATCGAGATCGCTGCCTGCAGGTGACGCTGCTGCAGACAAAAACCCAGGGCAGCGAGGACTGTCTGTACCTGAACATCTTTGTTCCACAGGGACGGAAATGTACGTAACACACATGCTCACACGCTCACACAGGATGTACCACACTGATCACAGTGTTTCACAGCAGTGGAGGAAACGCTCTGTAGAAATGGTAACACCACACGGTGAAGAACACTGCGGCGGCTTCGCTCATAAAATCCAGTCGTTCAGTTTGTGATCGAAACAACAGATCTGGTTCATCTGTAGTTTAAAATATGTAGAAGACATCTGGACACTGGGCGTCACAGATCGGCCTTCTGATGACCATGGCAGATCCAATATGGCCGCTTCCCTATGGCTACATCTCTGCTGCAGCGGCCTGGGTTTAAGAAGTAGGCGGGGCTACTGTCACTAACCTTAAGCCAGTCAGGTTTCGGGCCTGTTCATGTGGTTCTGTGTATTTCTGAAAAAGGGTATTTGTCTTTGTGTTTGCACTTATCATTCACACGTAACCGGCGTTTTTCTGAGTTGTTTACGTTTTGTTAGCACTTGTGAGACGACTTACGAGCTGACAAATGAACTTAGCACTGCTGCATCAACATCACCGCTACATCGGCGCACAAAGACATCTGCTGTGCCCAATATTAGTCAGTGCACAGCAGCTAACCATGTTACATAAGGTTAAAATGTAGTTTATTTTTATTTTTGCTGCCTTGGTCATCAGAGTGCCGATCTGTGGCGCCCTGATGTCCAGATGTTTTCTACATGTATCAAACTACAGACGAACCAGAGCTGGTGTTTTTATCACAAACTGAACGCCACACTAGATTTTTATACTGACAGGAAGTGATGTAACAGATGTGACGCCAGATGTCATCAATCGGTTGTTTCACCTCCACAGTTTTTTTTAAGTATCTGAAACTCAGTGATGATGATGATAATCGTGATGATGACGCTAAGCTCTTCATCGTCCCCTCTGTGTCTTCGTCAGTGTCAACGAACCTCCCGGTGATGGTGTACCTGTTCGGCGGCGCCTTCCTGTTGGGGGCGTCCAACGACGTGGCGATCCTCGGGGACTCTCTGTACGACGGGAAGGAGATGGCCGACAGGGGTGATGTCATCGTCGTCACGGTGAACTATAGAGTCGGTACGCTGGGTTTCCTCAGCTCCGGAGACGCCCGACTGCCAGGTACGACCGAAACACAGACATTGTCATTGATCTTTGATTGTGTCTCAGTTTGTTTACGTGTTCGACCTGATCATTCACTCAAACTACTGTTAGCTGCTAACTGGAAGAACAGCGGCTGAAAATTGCTACAGATTCACCTGCAGAGTTCGACTGTAAAGGTCTACCAGGTGAATCGACCCTGTTGGAGGAAGCTGGGGTCAGACCGGGGTCGGACAGATGTGCTGTGTTTGGATGCCTGCTGGCGATTTCCCAGCATGCATGTGATCAGAGCTGTGGTGTGTGTTTATCAGCGTGTGAGCAGATAAAGTGTCTGTTAGCTCAGCTGCTGCTCAGATCTGATGACTCAGAGTAAATGTTTAGATCATTTCTGTTTTCAGCTTCAGCTCCAACAGGCGGAGCTCAGGTTCAGGTGTGATGCCTTCACTGTTTGTTGGTGACAAGCTGCTGTATGTCTCAGCGACAGTCCCGTACACTGTCAGACCTTTTCAGAGAACCCTGGGAAGTTTCTGAGAACTCAAGAACATTTCCTGAAGAACTGTGAGAGTGAAGAGTGAAGTTCTGTCTGATGAAAGTCTGCGATAAAAATAATGATACATTTTATTCATGGAGTCCATTTATAGATGCTCGGAGACACTTTATATTATAACAGATGATTAAAATAAAATATGAAACAATCACAATTTGTAACGTAGAAACTTGGTGTTGTGAAGAGATCATCTTTCTCTCTGCTGCTAGTCTCACAAACTGCTGGACCACTGAGCCTCAGATTGTGACTGCACATGTGTAACTGTGCTCTCATGGACCGCTAATGGTTGTGATGATTCATAATAATTAAAAACCTGTTTTATTGACGGCTGACTCCTCGCTCCTCTTCACCAGCCAGTAGGGGCCACAAGTTCTCCAGGAATTATCTTGAGCCACACCAGCCTGACAAACTGTTGGTGAGTTGGTTTGTGTACATCGTCTCCATGACAACGCACAGAGCCGACTGTAAACAGAAACGTGTGTCACAAACTGCAGTAAAAACATGAGCTGAGCCGTACGGTGTGAATGTGCTGTATACATGTCCAAATAAAGCTCCTAAAGCCTGGATAACACCAACCAGTCCACCTGCCACTGTGATTGGTGGATCCCAAAATCTCTCAGTAGATGACCGTCATGTTTTCAGCTGCTGACTGAAGAACATCTAACAGACATGAGATTATTTTATTAGGATTTTTTTATTAGGATTTATTTATCCGCCCACCTCGTGTGTGTGTGTGTGTGTGTGTGTGTGTGTGTTGTGTGTGTGTGTGTGTGTGTGTGGTGCGTTCAGTGACTCAGATGTGGTTCCAGTGAATGTCACAGCTGCAGTAAAAGCTGTCTTGTCAGTCAGACGGCTGATCAGCTGTTCATGGTTCTCTTCAAAGCTGTACTGTGGCTCTCTGTATCTGCCAGTAAGGCTCCATATCTCAACACCTGCCTGGAGCTGATTGGCTGGTTTCTGATCCCAGTTTAGTTTTGTAGCATGTTAACAGAGGATGAAGTTGAGATGTAGCAGTGTTCCTGTAGTTCAGAGCTCTTTAATGCAGCCATCAGTAAACTTTGGTGTAGACACATGTTGTCTTCACATGGACACTGTATGTTAGATATCAGATGGCTGCTTTGGACGAGGTCTGGAGGATCTGAGCTGATTGGCTCACTGATAATGGAGCATGTTATCTTGTTGACATGTCACATCCAGGACACACTAAAGGAAACTGCGACGAGGATGGGATTCGAACCCACGCGTGCAGAGCACAATGGATTAGCAGTCCATCGCCTTAACCACTCGGCCACCTCGTCAGCTGACTGCCATTATTTAAAAAGTCTAGTCCAGGTCACCTTCCAGGCCTGGAAAGTCTGACAGTGCTGTAGCTGTAGAGCTTTAACTACAGCTGTTGTTCTTCTTCATCAGACATGTGCACGCTCAGGACTGATGTGACAAACCACAGTGATGTCACACTGAAACAATCACTTCCAGACAGATACAGAAATGTGAAATCATCAAACTTCTTTATTTCTGTTGTCATTTTCAGTTTTAACGTTTAAAGTATATAGGTAAACAAGGCGCTCCGACCGATGTTTCTGCTCTGATTATTTTATGTTCTGTGTTGCTTTACTGGCGTCTTTAATAAACCAAATCTACCAACACAGAAGCTAAACAATGTGCTGCTGTGGATGAGGCTGCAGAAAAATGGATTCAAGCCACCAAAGAAACCCAGTTGCACCTAAAAAGATCATTAATGTAAGTGTACACTGTATTTAGAATATTCTCTCCACTGTACTTTGTACATTAACCCATCAAGGCAGCTGTAGACCAGCGACTCCAGTGCTCTGCAAAGTAAAATTACTCTTTTTTTATGAGCAGATTCTGGTTGCTTTGAGATAACAGACTCAGTCAGGCTGTTCCCATAAAATGTTTGTACATTTTTCTATGAAAAGTAATGCAGCAAATTTATATGTCTCATGTAATCATGAGCCAGTAATTTGTGAGTAACCCACATATTTTGGAAGGCTGCGATCATGTGACCAAAGCGCTGATGGGAGTAAACAAGGAAGCAGTCCCCAGCGGTGTCGGAGGCAGGTTGGGGCGGTGGACGGGTTACACAACCACAGACTTTGGTCCTTAAACCAAAACTGAATTTTAAAGCCGCTACAAGGAACTTTTAATTGGATATGCAAAAGTCTCTCATTTCTGCTGATGTCTGTGCCTGACCTACAACAGCAAATGACACCATCGCTGTGAAGATAAGCTATTTCTATATAGTGTATATCCAAACCTTTAGGAAACTGTGTCCGGGTCGCCCCAGGTTGCTTCCAGGACGAAACGATTTACGGCACTCAGACGACACACGTCATCTTACCTAGCTGCTTACATTTATAGTGACTCTTATAAATAGTCGCTATTCCTCCTCCTTGACCCGACGTCTGCGGGGAGTTAAAATAGCAGCAATCATCGGGTAAAAGTTCTGTGAAAGCACTGGACTCACCAACAGTCAGCCACGTCTCAGTCACACAAAGAAAATCCAATCCTCAGGAAGTCAGGAAACCCTTCAGGATAAAAGTTTTGTTCACAAGCGATCTAGCATTTACCAGCAAAATCCTGGCAGGAGCCAGCGAGTCAAAGGCGTAAGCTGTTAGCTGTCCAGGGAGCCACACACAGAGGCCGCAGGTTGCGCAGATTCACCCTGCGCCAGTAGGGACAAGGAGAACAGGGACCCAATCCGGGCCGACGACAGGTACCAGCCAGGCGTCGACAGGTTCCAGCAAGTGCAGAGAAATAAAGAGGCGAGGCACCGCTCCATACTCAGTCCAAGAAGCCGTGGAAGTGCTCGCCAAACAGGCCTTCAGCCTTACCAGCCAACCGCTGCGTTTATCCCGGCGGCGGTGGCACTTACGCTGGAGAGGTGGAGCTGGGCCGCGGCAGAGGTGAGCTGGGATCCCCGATAGGAGCAGGAGCAAAGTTTTCCCGTCTTGTTGTTTCATTCATCCCCAAAACAAACTCATGCGCAAGCCAGGTAAGCGTCTTTATGACAATACGCGCTAGAGCTCATGGGAAATGTAGGCTTCATTCTGCCAAAACACTACTGCTTTTGTCCACAGGGTCGCCAAAATCAACTCAAAATGAAAGTTCCTTGTAGGGGCTTTAAGGAGGCCATTTCACTCTGTCCTGTTCATTAGGGGGCGGCTGTGACTCAGAGGTAGAGCGGGTCGTCCACTAATAGAAAGATCAGCAGTTCCGGCTCCTCCAGGCTGCATGTCAGTATCCTTGAGCAAGATACTGAACCCCAAGTTGCTCCCGATGGCTGTTCCAACGGTGTGTGAGTGTGTTAAAAACTGAGTAGCAGGTGGCACCTTGTATGGTGGCCTCAGCCACCAGTGTGTGAATGTGACTTGTAGTGTAAAAAGCACTTTCAGTGGTCAGATGATTAGAAAGGTGCTTTATAAATGCAGGTCCATTTACGTCATCAAATCCTGCTGAAGGACTGTTCCAATGTCAAGGATCCTTTGAATTTTACTGAGGACAGAGTCCTTCATTCAGAAAACTTTCAAAGATACATGTGTGTATATAGTACCCACAATTCTTTGTGCAAGATTTGCTGGAATTGAAGGTGGGACCTGTTTAGAGACGCACACCTGGGCACTGGCCTGTTCCAATGTCAGGAATGAGTCTAAGAATGTCACGTCACTCATGGGGCACAAATTCATAAGATATCATATGGACCGATCTGTGAGGATACGTTGCTGCAGATTCCTGTCAGAAAAGACTGTCTTCAGGTAAAGTGGTGAAAATATTCTGTTTTTAGGTCGGCCTTTTTGGGTGGCTAAAGAGTCAGTGTTGTTCAGTGATGTTTCAGCACCGGGGGTTTTCAACCTGAAGGTTACTGTAAACAAACACTGTGATTCAGTTTACAGACGTGCATTAATAGAGAGATGTGGGCTCCCAGTCCACACTCTGTACTGGTCAGTCTGGGTCGTACGCTGAGATCCCGCCACCGACATGTTAACTCTGAGGAAGCAGCAGTTTAAGAACAGTTTGATATGAACTCGCCTGATGACCTCAGTCAGAGACAGGAAACAGTGAACAGGTGATCCTTTTACCTCTCAGGTAATTACGGTCTGTGGGATCAGCACGCTGCCATCTCCTGGGTCCGCAGGAACATCGCAGCGTTCGGAGGAAATCCCGACAACGTCACCATCTTTGGCCAATCAGCCGGAGCCGCCAGCGCCAGCTTCCAGGTCAGAGGTCGAAACACTGCAGCTGACAGGAAGTTCAGATTTTTAAAGAAATGAAATGTTTTTCTATATAAAATTTTTTTTAAAAAAACTTAAAGATTCTCACAGTAGTTGCTAATTAATATTCTAATCAATCATCTGTTCGTTTGGGCTGCACTCGAAATTTTTCATTTAATTCATTCACAAAATCTTAATTTGTAAAGTAACACAATAAGACAACATTTGTTTGTGTATCACTTCTTGCATGACGCCCATCATCTCATGAATCTTAATGTGTCTGTTTGTCCCGTTAGATGCTGTCCCCCTACAATAAAGGGTTATTCCGCAGAGTGATCACTCAGTGTGGCGTGGCCCTCAGTCCCTGGGCTCTGCAGAGGAACCCCATGGCTCTCACCAAGAAGGTCCACAAAACACTGTCGACTGAAACATGGATCAAACTGATTCTGTTTAATTAACATGTTGTTTTTTTGTTCTGCAGATCGCTCGTAAAGTCGGCTGCTGGAGAAGCAACGAAGATGACATGATCGCATGTCTGAAGATGAGCGACCCGGTTGGTCTCACCATGGCGGGAAAAATTGACGTGCTGCTGATTCTGGGAAAAGGTGAGAACATCTGGAGCAGACAGAAACACTGTGACCCTCAAGTTTAGTCTCACTGTGTTTAAAGCTGCGTTAAACAGCTTTTCACCAGCAGGGGGCAGAATTTAGACCCCAAACAAACTGTTTAGACTGTGTTGAGTCACCTCATGTCACAGCTGTTTGGATACGTTAAACTCCAGATGTCCAACATTCGTCTGATGTCACAGCCACTTCCTGCAGGAACAGAGAAACAGGATTTACCTGTCCTCATGTTGTTCAGGTGTCTCACTATGGACAGACATCTCTACTAAAACACTGATGTGGACGCAGCTGGTTTTCACATGAAAACATTGTTTTAAAATTATTCATATTCTCTGTAGACCCTCGGCACTGAACACTCATACACTTTTACTGAGGCCACATCAAGGATCAGTGACATCATTGTGTATAAAGAAGGGCTCAGAGGTGTGTATGAGGAATGCAACTTTAGAAATCACGTGTTACCTGGAGAGAAGCGTTTTTTATGGCCAGTAAAGTGTGAAGCCGAGATTTCATATTTATAAAACTTACCGTGAAAAAAAAAGAAAGAACATAAACATGAGCATGAGAGAGACGACGTGAACATGTTAACCTATTGGCTACTTTTCTTTTGGCTGGGGAGGCCAAACCGGTATAGAATACAGCAGGTCTGAAAGATAAAAGAAAGCTGGTCGTGGAACAGATACGCAGACAGGAGGAGATAGTAAGGGGTGCAAAGGTAGTGGCCCAGGCTAAACAGGGACAGTGGTTGAATTGGGAAAGTGTAGAGAAGAGGAAGCTTAGTTGGAGGGACCTGTGGAGTATGGAGGAGAATCGTATTAGATTCCTGGTAGGGGCTACATATGATGTGTTACCAACCCCCCAGAACCTAAAACTGTGGGTAAATGAGGACCCATCATGCCCATTGTGTTCACGTACCGCAACCTTAAAGCATATTTTGTCAGGCTGTAAAGTTAGTTTGTCACAAGGCCGATATACATGGCGACATAACCAGGTGTTGAAATGTTTAGCTGCAGGAATCGAAGGGAAACGAAGAAGGTGAATTCAGAAGGTGTTAAGGAGTTTAGCAATTCAGTTTGTCCGTGAGGGAGAGAGAAATACAGAAGGGATAAGTTAGTAAGGAGGCAGGGGTGTGGCCGCCTAGTAGGTGCTTGTGATTGGGAAATGCAGGTAGATTTAGGGGCAAAGCTTGTTGTTCCCCAGGAAATAGTTTGTACCAAGCAGAGGCCTGACACAGTGTTGTGGTCAGTGAGTCAACGGATTTATTTCATTGAGCTGACAGTTCCTTGGGAAGACTCAGTGGAAAGAAGCCTATGAAAGAAAAAGCTTAGATATGCAGATTTAGGAGCAGAAGCTGAGCAGCGAGGATGGAAGACTAGGATTTGCCCAGTGGAAGTGGGGTGTAGGGGATTCATAGCAAGATCAGCTGTCTCACTCCTGGAGGAACTCGGAGTGCAGGGACAGAGTTTGAAGAAGACAGTGAAGGAAATGTCAGATGAAGCAGTTAGATGCAGCCAGTGGATCTATAAGAGAAGAAATAATGTCAGTTGGAGGCCAGCAGGGGGAACTACTGAGCAGGGCACATAACTCCTTGAGATCAGGTGGAGAGATCCACTTCCTGTCAGGAGGAAATCGAATTTGAATCCCTTTTGTTTGAGGCCATGCTGCAGGGTGAGTGTGTTTGCTGATCCTGTGAGTTTATTTATCTCCTTTAACTGTAGCTTATATTGTAGCTATGCTATGTAGCGTGTGAAACAGAGTACGGTGAATGTGCTAGGAAAGGTAGTATCAGCACTGTCTCTACCTGGAGCTTGCTTGTACGGAGCTTGGGTTTGTTGAAGGTGGCAGTGCTGTTTGGGCTGAGAAAGCCATGTGTAAGTCAGGTAAAGGAGGTTGTTGGGTTGGTGCAGGGAGCAGTGAGACCTGGCATTAGGGGAGTGTCTCTGGGACGCCAGAGATCACTGTCTAGCCTCCTGGAGGTGTCGTGGGACCAACTACGAAAAAAGTGAAAACAACTACAAGGAGACAAAAAAAGGCCATAAGGAGACACAGAATGACAAAAAAGGCACAAAATGACCACAAAGAGACCCAAATGGCTATGAAATGATGAAATGAGGCCATAGCAAGACACAAAATGACAGTGACTCCTGAAGGTGGATACGTCCGTCTCAGTCTCAATAAAGGTGGAGACGTCCATGTCAGTCTCTGTCTTCTCCCTGTAGGTGTGGTCATGGATCTCCTTGAACTTTCTCCAGTGATCGACGGTGACTTCATCCCTGATGACCCCAGTCGGCTGTTTCATAACGCCGCTGGGGTTGATTACATGGCCGGAGTCAACAGCATGGACGGACACATCTTCGCTGGAGTCGACGTTCCTTCAATCAACCAGAGGAAGGCCAACACCACCGTGTGAGTACTGGAAGGCTGCTTCAAGGCTGCTTTAGACACCGCAAAACCAGGATCAGACACCAGACTCAAGGAGATTCCTAAACAAAGATGATTATGATAGAAAATTTACACTTATAATAATTTTTCTATTTATCACTAAAACACATTTTTACATCATTAATATCAGAAAAGTCGACAATATCAAATCTTTAGTCTGTGATTCCTCTGCTATCATACACCACTCATTTGGAGTCCTACAGGGCTTCATTCTAGGCTTACTGCTCTTCAGTCTTTGATGATGATACAAATTTTACATAATGTTGGTCACATGAACTGGAAATTTATGGATCTGGTGGGCTTTAACTCTCAAATCATGTACAAAGCAAGGAATAATTTACTACCTGGCACCATACAAAACATGTTCTTGGACAGAGGGGGGTATAACTTAAGAGGAAAATTTAATTTGAAACAAGGTTGTTTTCGCACCACTCTGAAAACTATGTGCATATCAATTTGTGCGGTCATTTTGTGGAACGCACTGGGTGAAGAAATCAAACAAAGTAAAGATATCAGTTTAAAAAGAGGTACAAACACAGTATTTTCTTAAGGAACAAAAATGATTTGAGGAAAGGTAAAACACACCCAGGGTGATACTGTTGTTGTTGTTTTGTTTTTTATCATCTTGTATTTCTGTATTTGTATTATATCTGGGGTAATATTGGTTATAAAGTATAAAGAGGTGAAGTGATGTAAATGTGGGGTTGATCAATGGAAAGGAGCGGGTATGTATGAAACAGTTGATTAGTGATAGGTTAGTATAGTGTGACAGTAGGGGTAGGACTAGACAAGCATGTTGCTTCTTACTGCTCCTTTTCGGACAGGAAATATTTACGTTTGTACATTATTAACTGTTTTGTCTCTGTTTTGTATATTTTTTTCCTACAAGATATTTTTCGTTTTTAAATGTTTGAAATCAATCAATCAATCAATCAATCAAATCAAATCAATCTTTATATGTTACCACATACAGAAAACATCATTAACGTCCATCACTATGCAGACGATACTGAACTCTACACAGCTGTTGTGTAACCTGTTCATGTTGGTCCTCAGAGAGGACGTGAAGGGTCTGCTGGCTGGTCTAACCAAAGAGAAGGGAAACGTTGCCATCGACTCGGCGTACAGGGTTTACTCGTCTACGTGGGGGTCGGCGCCAGATCCAGAGGTGGTGAAGAAGACGGTGGCCGACATCGAGACTGACTTCCTGTTCCTGGTTCCCACTCAGATCGCCCTCCAGCTCCACGCCAACAACGCCAGGTCAGCTCTGAGGGAGAAATAAATACATTAGATTTTTTGTAAATGTAAACAATAATTTTACAGAGAGAAATTATCCTTTAGTCTCTGCTGTTACTCACAGTGACTCATTAAAACATCTGAACTTTCAACAGGAAGTGAAAGAAAAAAGTTTTACATACTGAAATCCTCTAAAATGATGTTTTGAGTTTGCTGTTGTTTGTCCCTTAGTGGAGCCAATACCTACTCCTACCTGTTCAACATGAAGACTCGTATCCCAGGATTCCCTCGCTGGGTGGGGGCGGAGCATGCCGAGGACCTGCAGTACGTGTTCGGTAAACCCTTTGCCACTCCGCTGGTCTACTTCCCCCGACACCGCGACTTGTCCGGGTACATGATTGCATACTGGACCAACTTCGCCAGGACCGGGTAAACTCCCAGCATGCACTGCAACACACAGGCTGACACACCACAAACTGGTCTACGTTTAGACTGGTTTCTGTTGGTCTAAACTGGTTTCTGTTGGTCTAAACTGGTCTCCATTGGTCTGGACTGAACTGAACTGATGAAAACAGATCTGGAATTCAAACTGGTCTGACTGGTCTTTTTTCAAACTGGTGTAAACTCTGCTCCTGTCTTCAGTGATCCCAGTAACGGTAACCATAAGGTACCAGCTCCCTGGCCCGCCTACACCAGAACCCACCATCCTTACCTAACCATCAACCACAAGATCAACAAGTCCTCTGTCAGGTACTGCACGGTACTCTACTGTGATTCTACTGAATCCTACTGCGATTCTACTGTACTGCACTATGATTGAATTTATCTCCACTGTACTCTACTGAGATCATACTGAGTCCTACTGTACCCTGCTGTTGAGTTCTACTGTGTTCGACTTTACCGTATTCTGTTGTACTTTACTGTGATCTGCTGAACATTACTCTGCTCCGACTCTACTTGACTCTATTCTAACTGTCCTCTACTCTGTTGTGTTCTACTCAGCTGTCTCTTTAATACTTCTTTACTGTGTTCTACTCTTCTTTACTGCCTGTTGCTTTGTTTTACTTGTTTTTACTCAGTTCTGTTTTTTCTCTGTCGTATTCTACACTACAGTGTTTTATCATGTTACTATATCATAGTCATTCTGCACTTTATTCTTCTCCATCAGCTGACTAAACTCTGACTAAAACTGTATTCTATTTTCATTCTACTGGATGGAAACAATAAAGCTTTGAGAGATGCAGATGATGGTTTACTGTCAGAGGAGATATGTATATATGTATATATATATTTGTCAGTAATACCTGTGTTTGTCCTGTGCAGCTACGACCTGAGATCAGACTACGTCACCTACTGGACCCAGACCTACAGCCGCCTGCCGTCAGTCAGGAGGGCGGGGGAAGAAGAGGATGATGGAGGGATGAAGAGAGAAGAGACGGAGAACTGATCTGACAGCAGAACGTCTGACTGCTGATGGTTTATTAGTCATTCTTCCTCTGTGGTGATTGAAACACTGATAATCACAAACAACAGCAAGTGAAGATGTGAACAGAATAAACAACACCTTAGGAGAGTGGTCCGTCAGGTTTACCTGCAGCAGGTGTGTTCTGTACTCTTCTTCTACTGTTTAATAAATGAAACCCAACTCTGAACTCTGGCTCTTTTATTCCTTCACTGAACAGCTGATCCACGTTATTATCTTCAGACCAACATCACTCAGTTAACCAGTGACTGACCTATCAGTCTCTAACTGAGGTGGAAAGTAACCAGTATACACTGCTGAAAAACTAAGGGAGCTCTTAATGGTCACAGTCTGACAGGAAGTCAGTCAAACTTCAGGGAGATCAGTCCAGTGATTGTGAATCAGTTTCAGCTGCTTTGGGTCAAATCAAAGAGACAACAGGAACAATGGAGAGACAAACAGGAAATGGTTCTACATGTGGTGTCCACAGACAGCTGCTCTCTCCTGATCCTTCCTGACTGATTCTTCTCTAGTTTGGTCTTCTGCTAGTGTCCTTGGCACTACTGGTAGCATGAGGCCGTACCTGCAGCCCAATCAGGTTGATACCAGATACCAGGAGACCAGACGTTACACCAGGAGAGCTGGACAGGGCCGTAGAAGGGCATCAACCCAGCAGCAGGACCACTATCTGCTCCTTTGTGTGAGCAGGAACAGGAGGAGCACTGAGCCCTACAACATGACCTCCAGCAGGCTACTGGTGTGCATGTTTCTGACCATACTGTCAGAACCCCGCGCCCTGGGTTCCTCCTGGTGCAGTGGGCCCTGGTTCCTCCTGGTGCAGAGGGCCCTGGGTTCCTCCTGGTGCAGTGGGCCCTGGGTTCCTCCTGGTGCAGTGGGCCCTGGTTCCTCCTGGTGCAGAGGGCCCTGGGTTCCTCCTGGTGCAGTGGGCCCTGGGTTCCTCCTGGTGCAGAGGGCCCTGGTTCCTCCTGGTGCAGAGGGCCCTGGGTTCCTCCTGGTGCAGTGGGCCCTGGGTTCCTCCTGGTGCAGAGGGCCCTGGGTTCCTCCTGGTCCAGAGGGCCCTGGGTTCCTCCTGGTGCAGAGGGCCCTGGGTTCCTCCTGGTGCAGAGGGTCCTGGGTTCCTCCTGGTGCAGAGGGCCCTGGGTTCCTCCTGGTGCAGTGGGCCCTGGGTTCCTCCTGGTCCAGAGGGCCCTGGGTTCCTCCTGGTGCAGAGGGCCCTGGGTTCCTCCTGGTGCAGAGGGTCCTGGGTTCCTCCTGGTGCAGAGGGCCCTGGGTTCCTCCTGGTGCAGAGGGCCCTTGGTTCCTCCTGGTGCAGGGGGCCCTGGTTCCTCCTGGTGCAGAGGGCCCTGGGTTCCTCCTGGTGCAGAGGGCCCTGGGTTCCTCCTGGTGCAGTGGGCCCTGGGTTCCTCCTGGTGCAGAGGGCCCTGGGTTCCTCCTGGTGCAGAGGGCCCTGGGTTCCTCCTGGTGCAGAGGGCCCTGGGTTCCTCCTGGTGCAGAGGGCCCTGGTTCCTCCTGGTGCAGAGGGCCCTTGGTTCCTCCTGGTGCAGAGGGCCCTGGGTTCCTCCTGGTGCAGAGGGCCCTTGGTTCCTCCTGGTGCAGAGGGCTCTGGGTTCCTCCTGGTGCAGAGGGCCCTTGGTTCCTCCTGGTGCAGAGGGCCCTGGGTTCCTCCTGGTGCAGAGGGCCCTGGGTTCCTCCTGGTGCAGTGGGCCCTGGTTCCTCCTGGTGCAGAGGGCCCTGGGTTCCTCCTGGTGCAGTGGGCCCTGGGTTCCTCCTGGTGCAGAGGGCCCTGGTTCCTCCTGGTGCAGGGGGCCCTGGTTCCTCCTGGTGCAGAGGGCCCTGGGTTCCTCCTGGTGCAGAGGGCTCTGGGTTCCTCCTGGTGCAGAGGGCCCTGGGTTCCTCCTGGTGCAGAGGGCCCTGGGTTCCTCCTGGTGCAGAGGGCCCTGGGTTCCTCCTGGTGCAGAGGGCCCTGGGTTCCTCCTGGTGCAGAGGGCCCTGTTCCTCCTGGTGCAGAGGGCCCTTGGTTCCTCCTGGTGCAGAGGGCCCTGGTTCCTCCTGGTGCAGAGGGCCCTTGGTTCCTCCTGGTGCAGAGGGCCCTGGGTTCCTCCTGGTGCAGAGGGCCCTGGGTTCCTCCTGGTGCAGAGGGCCCTGGGTTCCTCCTGGTGCAGTGGGCCCTGGGTTCCTCCTGGTGCAGTGGGCCCTGGGTTCCTCCTGGTGCAGAGGGCCCTCTCGTTCCCCTGACCTAACTCCAGCTGAGCACCTATGGGACGTCATGTATCGGTGTGTCCACCACAGACTGTCCAGGAGCTCACTGGTGCCCTGATCCAGGTCTGGCAGGAGATCCTTCAGGACACCATCCTCCGACTCATCAGGAGCATGCTCAGACGTTGTCAGGAGGTCATACAGGATCAGCCTGTGAGTTCAATGTTTGACTTTGATTTTGAATCCAGCCCTCAGTGGGTTGATGATTTTGGTTGTTGTGTCATTTTGTTCTCAACTAATTGTAAAGAGTTCATCAGTGAAGATTTTACTCTTCAGTCCTTCGTTCATCAGGGTCTGATGTGAGTGTCAGTATTTCAGAGACATCAGGACCATGTTGATGAGACGTTCTTAGAAATGTCAAAAATATCTAAGTGAAGGTTACTGCAATGAACACAAACAGCCACCAGGAGGCGTGCGTGTGACACCAGGTGATGTTTGCATGTATCAGCTCATGGAGGAACAGGTGGTGAGGAGAAACAAAGTAGAAGAATAAAGACAGAGTAAAGTCACCACAGAGTGGAGAGGAGGTTGGATTTAAATAAAAGTGTCAGAGTGTGAGATGGAGGGAGGAAGGAGGAGCGGTGGTGACGGAGGAGGTTCATGTTCACACATTTAGTTCTGCATTACATGTTGCAACAGAGTGAAGGCAGGAAACTGAGATGACACACTCAACGTCTCTCTGCTTCACACTGATACCACAGACACACACACACAGGAGGACCACAGCAGGAGGACAGGAGAGGAGGAACCAGACAGTAAACCAAGACAGAAGACAAGAAAGAAGGAGAAATAAAAGGAGAACATAAAGGAGAGGGTCAACAAAAAGAGCTGCAACGAAAAGAGTCAAAAACAACACAGAGGAAAAAGAGAGGAGCCACGCCACAACAAGCAGAGAGGAGGAGGAGGAGGGAGAAAAGAGGAAGAGGATTCAAGAAAAAAGTAGAAATAATAAGAAAAGAAACTGAGACGCAGAAGAGAGTCAAAGCAGAAGAGGAAGCAAAAGTTAGAGAGGAGGTGAGGAGACAAGACAGCAGAGGACAGGAGGAGGAGGGGGAGAGGAAAGTGGAGCAGAAAGAGGAGAAGAACGAAAAGGTGAGGAGGAGAGGAGGAGGTGCAGCATCATCATGGAGGAGGACATCAGGAAGAAGGGGATGCTGTACCTGCAGCAGCAGAGGTTTGGAAAGGTACGTAACGCTAACACAGTGCTAACACTGAGCTAACACACTGCTAACTACAGAGCTAGCACAGAGCTAACATTTAGCACATAGCTGCCCTCACTTACACACCAATCCGATCATGTCCGCAGTAAATCCAAACAGACTCTACACTAAATTGAGAGTGCTGTTTTGTCTTTAAAGAAACAGTTGTCTCTATTTCTATAGATCATGAACTGTCAAGTTAATCACACATTTACTGTGCTCAGTACTCTGCTGCTCTAACAGTATATTGCTCTGACAGTGTGATGCTCTGACAGTATGTTGCTCTGACAGTATATTGCTCTGACAGTGTGATGCTCTGACAGCATGTTGCTCTGACAGTATGTTGCTCTGACAGTGTGATGCTCTGACAGTATGTTGCTCTGACAGCATGTTGCTCTGACAGCATGTTGCTCTGACAGTATGTTGCTCTGACAGCATGTTGCTCTGACAGCATGTTGCTCTGACAGCATGTTGCTCTGACAGTATGTTGCTCTGACAGCATGTTGCTCTGACAGTATGTTGCTCTGACAGTGTGATGCTCTGACAGTATGTTGCTCTGACAGCATGTTGCTCTGACAGTGTGATGCTCTGACAGTATGTTGCTCTGACAGTGTGATGCTCTGACAGCATGTTGCTCTGACAGCATGTTGCTCTGACAGCGTGTTGCTCTGACAGTATGTTGCTCTGACAGTGTGATGCTCTGACAGCGTGTTGCTCTGACAGTATGTTGCTCTGACAGCATGTTGCTCTGACAGTGTGATGCTCTGACAGCGTGTTGCTCTGACAGTATGTTGCTCTCAGTGTGATGCTCTGACAGTGTGATGCTCTGAATAACCAAACAGACGTTTACACAGCGCTCTGAATTTATGAACTGTCCAGGGTTTTTTTTCCCTGCCAGAGTTTCATCTGAAGACAGCTTCACTGTACAAGCAGCTTTAGAGGCAACAGTAACACTGACATCACTCTGTGTGTGTGTGTGTGTGTGTGTGTGTGTGTGTGTGTGTGTGTGTGTAGAAGTGGAAGCGTGTGTGGTGCGTCCTGTACAGAGAGAGTTCCTGTTCGATTTCCAGACTAGAGTTCTTTGAGTGTAAAGATGGAGGCAGTGTGGAGAAGAACGACAAGAGTCTACGCAAACAGCAGGAGCACAAGAAGGTACAGTGGACTCTACTGGACTCTACTGGACTCTACTGGACTCTATACTGAACTCAGCTGGACTGTGTTCTACTCTGTGCTACTCTACTGTTCTCTGCTGAACAATGTTCTGCCTCACCTGGTTCTATTGTACTCAGTCTAATGTACTGTGCTGTGTTCTATTTAACCCCGTCTGTTTCTACACTACTCTGAAGTGTTTTTTGTTCTACTGTTCAGTCTGAAACTATGTTCTACTGGACTCTACTATTCTCTACTTCCTGCTCAAGAACACCAGACGTTCAGTTTTGTGTAATGATGTAATGATCTCCTCTGTTCTGTTGCTGTAGCGATAACACACCCTGTTACCTAGGTGATAAGAGCCTTTGTGTGTGTGTGTGTGTGTGTGTGTGTGTGTGTGTGTGTGTGTGTGTGTGTGTGTGTGTGTGTCACCCAGGTGATCCGTCTGGCGGACTGTATCCGGGTGTCTGAGGTGGACATGGACGGATGTCCCAGAGACACGGGGCCCTTCCTGATCGAGACCACAGAGAAAATCTACGTGTTTGCAGCAGACCGACTGCAACTGGACGACTGGACACACAAACTGTGTGAGATTGCCTTCCCTGTAGGTACACACACACACACACACACACACACACACACCCTTACTCTAACCAGTAGACTTTTAGTGCTTCTCAAAGTCAAGGATCCTTCTGTGGTAGGACGGGTCCTTCCAAGTCGAACCCTACAGAGGCTCGGCAAGACTCCTTGAGTTTGGTGCACACACACTGGAACAGGCTAACGAGTGCCCAGGTGTGCGTCACTGAGGAGACCCACCCTTAATTGCGGCAAAATGTGCACAAAGAATTGTGGGTACTTCGTACCAGCTGAGGATAAACACATGCATCCTTGAAAATTCTCAAGAGGAAGGACTCTGCTCTGCTCTGGTAGAATTCAAAGGATCCTTGACATTGGAACAGTCCTTCAGCGGGATTCAATGACGTAGCCTCCAAGGAATTCAGCCGTGTAAGGATCCTTCTTTGACTTTGAGAAGCACCAACAGTTTGTGGGAGGTATAAGAGTCCATGCCAGTGGGGGTCCTGGGCCTTGATGACGAGGTCCAGGAAGACACTTGGTGCTTCTCAAAAGATTCGTCATCAAATCCCACTGAAGGACTCCCAAAAGGTGAACCCAGTCATCTGGATCTCCCCCTGGTGGCTGGCTGCAGGATGGGACCTGGGCCAAACTAAAAACCAAAACTCATGTCAAATACATTTTTCCCAAAAGATGGTTTCTGTCACTTCAGGTTGTTCCTGTTATGCTGATGTTTGTTTGTGTGTTCGTTTTTTTTGATAACTTTCTTACGTTGAATTTGAAGAAGTTTTTCTCTCAGTCCTCCAGGGTGAACGGAGAATCCAAAACCAGAGAAAACTCTTGATGAATTGAAACGTATCTCTTCTCTCTTCAAAGCCAGACTCCATTTAGAAAAACAGTGATTTAACATCAGTGAGCTCAGGAGCTTCTGGTCGACCGCTGCCTCCGTCGGTTAGTCTGAGTTATTGTGTGACGTTGTGTTTTTAAAGGTCAGTTCAGTTTCACCGCAGCGTAACAAACGCTGTGAGCAGTGTCAGCTGAGGTGTGAGGTTAGGACGTCAAAGTGTGAAATGATCTCCTGTCAACGGTGAACGAGAGGCTGACCACAGTTCACTGGACTGATGTGTGTCACACTGTGGTGTGGCGGACAGGTCGCAGCAGTGACGCTATAAATACTGACAGTAACAACACGAGACCTGACGCTCCTGAATACTGCTGAACTGAAAACATCTTTTATGATTTGAAGACAAAGTTTGACTTTTTGTCTGCTCTTTATTTAGTTCTAGCCGGTGGACAGTTGGACTGTCGTGATTAGAGACAGAAAAATCAGTTTGTTTGTCACTACTTTTGGACTGTTTGAATGTGTCAGTAGTGCACTGCATGAACCTTCACTGTGCAGTGTGAATATGTGTGTGAAGAACAGAGGTTTGACTTAGCATCACATAAAGCCAGCCAGGCTTCACCTGCAGAGCTCTGAGTATTAAATAATGTTGGTGTTCATTGTCAGTGAGAGTTGAATCACACAGTGACAGAAGACTTGAAGAATGTTTTCAAGAGCACCATTGCTGCACCCTGAGCTAAGCTCCAACCAGGACGACCGTGATTGATTGAAACAAAAACACACCAGAGCATTTCCCCCATAGCAGAAAGCACTTATTTATAAAACTATATGTAGGATCCAGACTAAAAATGTACGTACGGACAAAAGCCGAAAATGGCTCCACCTCACCGTCTCAGGTGTCTCAGACGTCTCAGACGTCGCAGGTGTCACAGGTGTCGCAGGTGTCGCCAGTTTCCTGTCTCCAAGATGTTGGTAAGCGTTTGTCAGAGTTTCTCTCATCAAGTCTGTTTTTTTTTTTATAGATCTCAACTTTTGCCTGAGAAGTGGCGTCCGCCTCTTTCAGATCTCGTTTTGTGTGTTCACAGTGTTTATAAATGAGACCTCAGGTCTGTCTGTGGTGCTGACACAGCACTTATTTTGGGATGGTATGAGATTTTCATGGTGCGATAACTGTCAGAAAATATTGCGGTTTCGGGGGAATTTAACAATTCTAATTGTCAGTCAGAGTGATCCTCACAGGAATGAAACCAGAAGGTTACTGTTGGTTGAACAAATGTTTTATAACTGAGACTGAAACATTTAGTTGATGAAGTTTGTGTAAAAAGTCTCCTCTTATAATAACTAACTCAAATAAAGGAGAGATTCAACGTCCAGTTGGATTTTGTTTTTTAGATATTGTAGACAAGCAAATGTACACAGTGTGATAACTGTCAACTTCAAAATCACTGTAAACCTTAAAGCCAGTTTATTGCTGCGGCCCCACTCTGACCTTATGAGACTCGTTGCTGCTGAGCTTCGTCAGAGACAAATAAATGTGACAAAAGTATTTTTTCACTGAGACGTTGGGACGCGTCCAACCAGGTTTCTTTTTAGACAAAACATGACCACAGCCAAATCTTTTTTTTTTGTTTGCCACAGTGCTGTCACAACAGGAAGTACATGCTTTTGCTTCTTCCTGTTTTATGCACATTTTTAATTAAAAAAAAAATCTGATGTCAAACGTCAAGAAAAATCTAAAAATATTGAGAAAAATATTGAGATAGCAAAAAAGCTTTTCTGTGAGCCAAGTGAAAAACATATTGGTCATTTGTTAACTCTTTTAAAGACACTGTCTTGTTGCGATCTCTCCTCCTGCACTGACACCAGTGTTTATCACTGCGGAGTCGACGTGCGTGATTTCATTTGTTCTTCACTTGTTCTTTTGCTGATTCTCTGAAAATGTGTTAAAAACTACTGACAATGTGAAGAAGCGTGAGGTTTCAAAGTGTCCTCTGCTTGGTTTAATGAAGTTGGTTGTCATGGAAACGACATGGATCCAGCTGCTGATCTGATCACTATGGTTAATAATCATGTTTCACACAGAATCTTTTCAAAAATAAAAGCACCAGTTTAATAGAGAATGTGATGAAAAATAAAGTCAGTGTGAAACAGTCTTAAAGGGAAACAGTCTGTGTAGTTATAAAAAGCAGCGAGGTGACGGACAGCTGACCGTCCTGACTCACAGCTTCCCCTCTGTCTCTGTGTGACAGGAAGTGCAGACAGACAGCCAATCAGAGGGCAGGGACACGTCCATCACTTCTGTTAATACATCAGACAAGTTCAGTTCTGAATCGCACACTTTTTTATCTTCAGCTGCTCCTGAAAGGTTCGTGTTGTTGCACACAGTCGGGACAGACGACTTCCTCATGATGTCACACTCTGAGCTTTGATGCTCTTCGTCATATACCTGTTACCATGGAGATAAAACAGAACGCCGTCCTGGAGGTCACAGACAGATCACATCTTCACTGAGGAAGTTTGGATGGTGACATCACGTCTGAACCTCTCAGGTTATTTGAAGATATCGGCCTGTGACATCACACAGACTGAGGAACGCTTTGTTAAATGTAAAATGTTTTTTTCTGCCAATAAAGTGAAATCAGATCAGACGGAACTGAATCGAATTGTATTCAGTTTAATTCAGTCCGACTCATTTAAACCAGATCAAGCTTCATTTTAACTTCATGTTTCCCACAGAGGGAGGGTTTATAGATCTGGTCATGAGGAACCATCTGATCATGTCTGACAGACAGAAAAAGTGTTTCAGTGTTAAAATTAGCTAAAATGAAATGTGTGTGTGCAGATGAAGTGGACAGAGCACGGGGTGAAGAGAGGCAGCCTGCAGAGAGGACACAGAGTGGAGGAAGAGGAGGGGATGGAGGACAACTCACTGTACAGCGGCAGAGAGACAGGTACACCTGTCTGTCTCCATCTGTCTAAAACCTGTCTGTCCACCTGTCTGTCTCCACCTGTCTAAAACCTGTCTGTCCACCTGTCTGTCTCCACCTGTCTAAAACCTGTCTGTCTCTGGTGTCTCTCCTCTCTGTGATAAACCAGCTTCATGCTGTGATGTCTTGAGTTACAACAGTCACAACATGAGGCGTGGTGCGTTCAGTGACAGTCTGACTGCTCAGATCAGTTTAATTGATAAAGCTCAAATCAATAATCACAATTTTACAGCATCTCCCCAAAAAACCTTTAACAGGGAAAAACAGTCAGGACTGAGGACAGACGGACAGACAGTAGATGGTGTTCACAAACAGATCAACATGATAAATGAGCAATAACGTGACGTGATCATAAAGATCATAAAGGCAGAGAACACTGAACACTGGACGCTCAGATCACAGACTGTAAAACATCCACACAACATTTAAAGTGTCCTCAGTGACAAATATAAAGCGTGGTGTCTGTGACAGGACACTGTGACATCATCACAGGTTGGTTAGTGAGACGGAGATCAGCTGAGTGTTGTCAGCTGATTGTCACAGAGAGAAGAAGGTGAATCACAGTGTTGCTGAAACGTCAGATCACAGGACGAAGATGAAAACATTTCAAGTCAAGTTAACTCAGATGTAAGAGTGCAGTTTGCTCATGGGCAGCAGAGACGTGTCCCCGTCACATCAGGACAGAATGAATCCCGCCAACATCTGGCTCCCTTCATCCTCACGCCATCAGCTCTGTGCACAGGGATCCTGTCTCGTATTGATTCAGTGAGGAACTCTGCATTTTATGTTTCTGTGTTACTCCAGAGCGTGAAGACGCTTCAGCTCGTCTCACGCAGAGTCTCAGACAGTGAGGAAGAAACGATCACATCAGCCCAGCAGCCGGCTGCACACCAGCCACACTGACCAGCTGAAAACACTCATGATCATTACATACAACAACTCTTTGTCTCAAGTTTATTCACTCGTCAGAGAACAGAACAGAATTAATCTGAGTGATTAAAGTTCAGCACTTTGTGAATTAACTGGGATGAATTTGTGGTTGATATAAAGACGTCACGTCCCCAAACATGAGACACAAAGGAGGACGGAAACGTAAAGTTGATGTGAGTCGACTCAGCAGAGCGTCAGTCAGGACAGAGAGGACAGAATATTTATTTATGTGCACATGAGGAATGTGAAAAGCCTTTGACCTCATTGTGATGTCATACATTATCAATGAATCAGCTAATCATCAGCTCTGTCAGGTTTCTCTCTGAGACATGAGGAAGCAGAAAAAGAAAAAACTCAAGTAGCTCTGATGTGTCGCTGAGTAAACGTGTCTCGATCAGATCAGATGTGTCTCATCGACCTGTGTGTGACATCAGTTTGAACGCGTCTGTCTGTTTGTTCATTACACCTCTCTGAATGACTGAGTGATGTTTGATGTGAACACACTAATGAGCAGCAGAGACAAAACTCTTCAAAGCTGTTGTGGTGACAAACTTCTGTCCTCCTCGAGTCGTCGTGTTTTCAGACTTCCTGTCACACCTTCGACCAAACCCTCACTTCCTCTTTCTCTCTCGGTCTCTTTCCCATCAGCGCTAAATATAGCTGCAAGTGTGCTGCAACACAAACACACAGACACACAGACACACAATCATATAGAATATTTTTAACAGCTTGTTAGCCACAGGTGCTGTCTCACCTTGTTTCAAGCATGCCATGGTCCAGCCTCTCCTTAAGAAACCTGGTCTTGACCCAACTATTCCAAACAATTTCAGGCCAGTTTCTAAGCTTTCTTTCTTATCCAAGGTCTTAGAAAAGATTGTTTTCAATCAGATTCTGTCCTTTTTAAACCAAAACAATATATTTGAAAAATTCCAGTCAGGGTTCTGTGAACACCAGAGCACAGAGACAGCTCTCCTAAGGCTGACCAACAACCTCCTCTGTGCTGCGGATGCCGGCAAAAGCTCCATCCTGATTCTCTTGGACCTCAGCGCAGCATTCGATACTGTCGACCACAAAATTCTGCTCCATCGTTTATCACGCTGAGTCAACATTTCCAGTTCTGCCCTCGATTGGTTCTGTTCTTACATCTCTAACAGACAATTCACTGTATCCATTGGTAGCTCCTCCTCCACACCGGCAAATATTACATGTGGGGTTCCTCAGGGTTCAGTTTTAGGTCCACTTCTCTTTAGTCTGTACATGCTCCTGCTGGGAAAAATTATCCAAAGTCACAACGTCTCCTTCCATTGCTACGCGGATGAAACGCAGATCTACCTCCCCCTCAATTCCCAAAGCCAGACTGACATCACCCGAATACAAAACTGTTTTGAAGACATCAAAGACTGGTTGGCTCAGAACTTCCTTGGCCCCCTACATCACACTACTGCTAACGGCCAGAACCTCCACCACCTCTCCTCCTGTATCAAACCACATGCAAAGAACCTGGGTGTTTTATTTGACAGTAACTTAAGTTTTAACAGGCGTGTAAATTCAGTTGTCAGGTCCAGTTTCTTTCAGCTCACAACCATTTCAGAGATCAGGCACTTCTATCACCCTCTGACCTAGAAAGAGTTATTCATGCATTCATATCATCCAGGCTGGACTACTGCAACTCCCTCTACTCAGGTATTACTCAGACCACCATCTCCCGTCTCCAACTCGTCCAAAATGCTGCCGCCCGGTTATTAACAAGAGCAAAGAAGTTAGACCACATCATTCCCATTCTTGCAGCATTACACTGGCTCCCCGGTCATTTCAGGATACACTTCAAAATTCTTCTGATTGTTTATAAATCCCTGCATGGTCTCGCCCCGTCATATATCAAAGAACTTCTCACCCCCTACACCACCACCAGAACCCTCAGATCCTCAGACCGTGGTATGTTGGCTGTGCCACGTTCACAGAAAACAAAGAGGGGGACCAGGCCTTTTCTGTTGCAGCCCCTCGGCTCTGGAACAGCCTGCCAGAGGCCATTAGAAAGGCTGATTCTGTTGAGGCTTTTAAGAAGCACCTTAAGACCCATTTTTACTCTTTGGCTTTTAATAGCATTAAATCTGTTTTTACTTTCATCTGATCACCCTGGGTTTTAATAACTTTTATTTCTATTTTTTGATAAATTGATGTTGGTCTGTATTTTACATGTCCTTATGCCTATGTGTATATGACATGTTGCCTGTGAAGCACTTTGGTGCAAATGCTCTTTGCTTTTTAAGGTGCTATATAAATTAAATAAACTTAAACTTAAACTTAAACATACACACACGCACACACACGCAGACACACGCAGACACACACACGCAATTGTTGTTGGATATTAAAGATTAAACCTAACTTTGTTCCTGATGAAATTATAAATTCTGTCTCATAAAGAGACAAACAGTGAAACTCCAAACCCTTTCAGTCCAGCACCTTTGGAACCAGCAGTGAGCCTTCAGACATGGTACCTAGACCCTCGGTGTGTTCAGACAGTCTTTTAAATGTGGGCGGGGTTGTTGTCACTCACTGCTCCGTCCAGCACTCGCTGTATTTCCTCATCAGCGGTGACACAGATGGAAGTCTGCACCTGGTTTATCATCCACAGAACGAGGCTGCACGCCCACATTTTCAGAACAAAATAGAACAGGCTGCAGTGAGAGTCTCTCTCCATGGGATATTTAAAAATAGCAGCTTTGTGCATTTAGTCCTTCTCAGGCAAGCTCAGGGGTTTAGTGTTGCTGTAGCCCACAGGAAGTGAGGATTAGAATATACGACCTTCACATAATCCGCTCCAAATTAATCTATATTTTTAAAGTCATTACTAAAAGTGTGTGTCATATAAAAACTAAAGTGATGGTCAAAGTTGTCACAGTGAAATTTAAGGTGTGCTGATGGATTCACGTCATCAACTCATGCATTGAGTAACATTACAAGTTAACGTTCCACCTTAAAAGTTGCCGGCAGTCGGCCCAGTGAATGAAGTGATTTTGTTCTCTTTCATTTTATAGTTGTAGTTTACTGATGTATGAACAGAGGTTACATAAAACCAGAGTGACCGTCCTCTACTGACCAATCAGACTGCAGGGTTTCTAGCTCCACCTTTTAGTACCAGATCTGTGTGCTAGGTGCCCCAACAGAGGGGGGACCAAACATGGGGACGCTAAGGACGCTGCTGTTGGGACCATCCACAACTTTCACTGTGGAGACAGAAACTATGAGACTGATCTGATGTGACGTGAAGCTGCTGGTGGAGACGAAGCTTAAAGTGCAGCACACTGTGTGTTTCTACACACTGATGTGTGTGTTGTTGTGTAGTGGAAACTTATGTGTGAGTGTGTGAGTTCCTGCTGCGGTGTGTGTGTGTGTATGTGTGTGTGTGTGTGTGTGTGTGTGTGTGTGTGTGTGTGTGTGTGTGTGTGTGTGTGTGTGTGTGTGTGTGTGCAGTGACCGGCGGCTGCAGCACGACTTCAGTTTTTTATCGTCGTCAGACCAACTTCCTGTTTTTTAACAGGAAGTTGAAGATCATCTCATGCCGAGTGCGTCTGTGGTTTGAGTTGCTCTGAGGTCAGTCCACTGTCTCAGTCTCTCTTTTTATTTCAGACTTTACATTTCTAAATGTTTCAGTTATTTAATCACCAAAACATTGTTCCAACTTCCTGACACCTGTCCTCAGACCAGCTGACTCACCTCATGTCTCTGATAGTCAGTTTCTCCCAGCGTTGCACACGTGTCCTCGCTCCAGTCTTTAGGTGAAAGGTCAGTGTGTCCGTGGAATATAGTTCTTGTACAGCGTCCGTCCTCTGTCCTGGAGTTTAATGGTCAGGTTTCAGCCAGTTCCCAGTAAGGCTCTTTTTGTATGCCTGTTTATTCTCAATGTCCTTCTTATGAGTAATGTGTAACGTCCTCATATTGATCCCAGGCTCACAATCCGTGGGTGCACTGTGACCTGAATGTTTGGAGTTTTAAACATGACTGGAGCGTGTGAGTGATTGGTGTTCTCAGCAGTGTTGTCGTTCACCTGACTGTTAAAGAAAAATCAAATTATATTCTCAGAGCTGGTTGAAGTTTGCTGCGTGTTACAGATAGCATGCCACTCATCTCCCGACAGATTAATATTCAGTTTTGCTTCCAGAGCCCGGCCTCACCCTTAAGTCGTCAAAATCTGCCGCTTCAGCAGTGACTTGTGGCGTTTGCCGTCAGAAACCAAAGAAAAAAGCTGCCCCTTAATGACGGCATGATACACAGCCAGTTGCTGTTATAGTGTGACGGCACCCGGCTGTATCAGAGGGAGACACAGTGGGATAAGGGGAGGGAACAGTGATGGATGGGTCCAACAAACACTGTCTTTCACCTGAGAGAACGGTGTCCTGTCAGATTGTGAAGCCAAACGCTGTTCGCTTTGCCTAAACGTAACCACGTGTGTGTTGTGGAAGGAAAAAAACATCAGTTGGTGGTGTTGTACTGACGTAGTGCTTTTATTTTGAAAGAGACTGTATCAAACTGTACATTTCCTGTGAAAACAGAAGTGTATTTTGAAAACAGACAATGCATGTAACAGGCTGAAGTTGACACGGCGTCCCAGAACGTCAACAACCAACACACCCAGGGTACCTTGGACGCCATATGTGGACGTGGACAGTCCATGACCAAACGTGGACATGTGACGAGGTCACAGTGAGGATGATGATGATGTCATCTTCCCATTTGGATTTCACATACAAAGTTTTCCTTCCATCACATTTTTGTAAACTCAGATAACATGAGACAGTTTTGGACGAAGCACCTGTCGATACTTTAATAACATCATCTCCTGAAATTCATTTATTTAACTTCTGTATTACAAAAGTGTCTCAGTGTTTCTGTTGATCCTAAACTGGTGTCACTGGTGTGTATCTGTGCTGGTGTCACTGGTGTGTATCTGTGCTGGTGTTACTGGTGTCACTGGTGTGTATCTGTGCTGGTGTTACTGGTGTCACTGGTGTGTATCTGTGCTGCAGCTCTGACGGACTCTGCGTGTGTATTTGGTGTGTGTGATGTTGTGAGGTGAACCACAGTGTGTCGGTTCTTTATTTGTCACCAACAGATTTCAGTGACTCAGTTAGCGTCAGACCTGAAACTGACTTTGTTATTTTAGTGTCTCAGTTCCTGTGATTGATTCTGTCTGGATGTTTTTAAATAAGCTGATTCTTTATCACATCTTTAACAACATCTGTTCAGACCTCAGACTTAAAAATCCACTTCCTGTCTTTTAAAACAAGTCTTACAGTAAATACTTTTCCCACCACAGTGGAGTCAGTGTGAGGCCACCATCACACATGAGGAGCTCTGTGCTGCCTTTTTGGAATTGAATGTAAAAAAACAAAAATAACCCCAAAACACTTGCTGCACCTTTTAATTGTTGCCAGGCAACCAGCCCATCACCTCCTCACTCTAACCTTCCTGTGTCATCAGTCCACAGTGTGTGTATCCTGCAGTAATCAGTGTGTAGCTGCTGCCATGTTGAGGCAGAGGGTGTGTGTGTAGCTGTGGTTGAGGGTGAGAGGCTGTCAGCAGATAAACAGAGATCTGTGTGGGTACATGAGACCCTAAAAAAGAGGCTGGATCATGGGAGAACCACCAGTTGGTCCAGGAGCTTCTCCTCCATCATGGACGTTTACAGTACTGCACTTATCTGCTGTTTTCTATTGACATGCTGCTAACTGTGCTTTGTGAAGTCGTATAGCTCTGAGTATCCAGCAGCCACTACCACCAGTTTCTCCTCCATTGTTTACCAGCTGTAAACTTGTCATCACCACCACAGAAGCCCCGCCTCTCACATCATCCCATTGGACAATGGGGAGAACAGGTGATGAATAAAGAGATGACATGGGCACTTTGTCACTTTGACCTGAAGCTTTTTTAACTTGAGTTCAGAGCGCTGCAGCAAAAACGCCAGGCAGCAAACACGAGGTGCGTAGTGACACAGAAACAGCGAGCAAAGTTTCATTCTCATTAAAAAGCGCCTCCAGCTACTGAAACACTTTGTGTGTGATCGGGGTGAGCTAATGTTTCACTACGCTGATGCTGGCTCCAGAGAAATGTAGCAGCTAAGCTACTCTGTTTTTGACTTAATGTCAAATCAGCATTTTCTGTAAGTGAAACAAAAACATGTTCAGCTGAACTGTTTACTATAAAATAACTGACTTAAAACTTTCCTCCTCTACATGTCCACATGTCACTAGAGGACATGTGGACATGTCCTCTAGTGACGTGAAATAAGACAAGATAATGTTGGCATGTGCACACAGACAGGAACACTTCAGTCTATAACTGCGTCTCTCAACTGCAACAAGGTCGCTCGGTCACATGTTTGGTCACATGTTTGCTCTGACTGTTGCCCTGTGGTGACACAGAGAAGCGAAGGAAGCCAATAGAAGCAGCAGAAGTTTGACTCTAAGAGCTCCGTGACGTCGCACACAGGCGAGCGCCACCGTCGGCCTGTTGCTCTTCTTCTTCCTCCTTAATGCACGTCTCTGTCTCGGCCTCGTTCAGTCGGCTCTCTGGCTCCGTCACTGACTCAAACTGAATTCAAAATATATTTGACCCAATAAAAGCGTCATAAATAAAGACAGTGATATAAACAATAAAATAACACTTGTCTCTGGACATAAGCACATGAGCATGTCGTGCAGAGAGCAAACTGTAGAAAAGAAAAAGAATCAAGTAAAATAATTAAAGCAGCAAAAACACAAAGAAGAGATCGAGTCCCGGCGCTGACGAGTGAATCCACATGTAGATAAAAATAGCACCACAGGCAGTTGTAACATTTAGTGTTTAATTGAGGTCGTGATGTGCAGCTACTGACGCTGCTACCGTTCCCCACATCCTCACACACACACCTGCAACACACACACCCCCGTCTGTGTGTGTGGTTTCCTCCGTGTCACACATCTGACAACATGTCAACTGCTGCCGTCATGGAGGTCGAAGACAAAGGAGGAGGAGATTCATGTTGTCAGTTCATATCATGGCTCATATTCAGAGTCCTGGACGAGGAGTGATGAAGAGACACAAACGCTGACCTCAGTGAGGAGGTGCAGTCGACCCCGTTGTCAGCTGTGACTCAGTTTTTCAGCAGGTGTGATTGGTTGTCCTTGAGTGAGCCTGCAGGCTGAGGACACCTGGTGGCCATTAAACAAACTGCATCACAATATGAGGCTGTTTCCACACTTGGTCCTGTTCAGCCCTCTGAATGGACTCAGAGTGGTGACTCAGCATATTCAACCCTCTGGATCACATGATGTTGACCTGGGCCGCTCGAGGAAACAGACGGAACAGACGAAACCTGTAACGCTGACAAGGACGCAGGGCGAGGAGCAGTTTGGTCCACAGAAGACACTGCACGTCTCCAGGACACATGACACAGTCACAGCTCGGAGACACTCAGGGTCTCCTCACAGTTTAAGGTCATCTGAAAGTGAGGAGCCTCGTGACCTGACTGCATATAATATACTATATTATACACAGTGTGGACAGAGACACCCTGATGTTTTCACATGTGGTCCTTTTAAACAAACTGAACTTTTCGGGGCCGCACACATGCCGAGGCTCTAAGTGGCGCCAGGTGCTACTTCTGTGGCAGCTTTCTAGAACACAGTGGCAGGTTTTGTCTGTTTCCTCGAGCGTCCCAGGTCAACATCATGTGATCCAGAGGGTTTAATGCAACAGCAGAGAGCAAAGTGAACCTGGAGCGCTTTGTGTTCACAGAGGGGTCTGGATTCTGCTCCAGTGTTCACATATGCCAAGAAATGCTGAGTCACCACACTGAGTCTGTTCAGAGGACTGAAAAGGACTAAGTGTGAAAACAGAGCCGAGACACACTCACATATAGTGCTGTGACCATTTTGGTTCAAGTGTCACAGAGGGCACAGTGTCACAGTGTCACAGTGGGCACTGTGTCACAGTGTCACAGTGGGCACTGTGTGATGCGGTGTGACTGAACCCAAATGCAGCACTCAGTGAAAGGTGGTAATGACCTTTATTTATGCACAAAATAAACAGAAGCTTGAGCCGACCAAGACATTCAGGTGATAGTTGATTCTCTGGGTCAAGAGCACGCACAGTCTCTGGGTTCAGGGAAGGAGGGGCTTACAGGTGGCGTGAGAAGGGGAGGGTCCGGGGTCAGAGGAGCACTCCAGCAAGCAACAGAGACGATGAGAGATGAGGGATGATGATGAATTGCAGGGAAGTAGAGATCAGGCAGTGGATCCAAAGGCAGCGTGTGGCGTCTCACAGCAGGCAACAGACAGGCAGGTGGAAACACTCACTGTGAAACGTCATAGCAGGAAGCACCACACAGCCACTGGCAGACACACACCAGACACGCAGAGGCAGAACTCGTGGTCGGGGACTGAAGGCTGGTGAGTTTACAGACCATGTAGACGGGTCAGAGGCAGACAGGCTAACTGGGGATCAAGCTGAGAGTGAATGCTGGCCAGTCTGGAGAGAGTCTGTGTGTGTGTGTGTGTGTGTGTGTGTGTGTGTGTGTGTGTGTGTGTGTGTGTGTGTGTGTGTGTGTGTGGCTGATTGGCTGATGAGCTGCAGCTGTGGAGGCAGGTGATGAGGGGGCGTGGCCAGCAGGGTGCAGGTGAATGGACATTTACCTGGAGCAGGTGAGGGAGAGAAGCTCAGTGTGTCAGTGCGTTTGATTGGCTCACTGTCGGTCAGTGAAGATTCCTCTGAGCTTCTTGTGTTTTTCCTGTGATTCAGAGACTCTTGTTGAACCTCCTGCTGCTGCTGCTGCTGCTGCAGACACCAGCTCTGTGAAGGACTCTTATTTAAGGGGAAACTTTAAGGGGAAATTTTAAGATAACGTCACAATTCTAAGAATTTTCTTGAATTTCATCACCAGCAGCTCTGAGCTCTGTGTGCCAGGAAGTTTTGTAAGTTGAGCTCCTGCTGCTTCAGCCTGGCTCCATTTCATTTAATGAGCCCAATGTGACGAATCATGATTCACCTCAGAGGCTGTAAAGCTGTGTCAAGGTCAGCAGGACGTGTTATTGATCCTCCATCTGCAGGATCAATAAAGTTTTGACAGTGAAGCTGTAAAAACACATCAAATCTGAAGCATGTCGACATGTTTGAGTGACGGAGTGATGACATGAAGGTGATGAAGGGGTTAATGTCTCAGGCTTCAGATACACTACCTTTTTAAATTCTATAATCAATAATCACTGAACTGATCAATAAGAACATTTGATCAACTTTATGACTTTGACTAAAAACAGTTTGAAAATGTGTGTGTTTGTGTGTGTGTGTGTGTGTGTGTCAGTGGTGCGTGACTTCAGAGTGTGTGTTCGGAGGACGGAGGCGTCCGATCGCTGCAGACTGAAGGGAGACGGGTTCCTGCGAGCAGACGTAGACGCTCTCCTCCTGATGGACAAGAGCGGGGACGTGGTGTACACCTGGCCGTACAGATACCTGCGCCGCTTTGGACGCGACAAGGTGACACACACACACACACACACACACACACACACACACACACACACACGACATCTGGTTGGATCCTGACTGTGATGCATTTCCTGTCCCTCAGTCCACCTTCTCCTTCGAGGCCGGCCGGCGGTGTGACTCCGGCGAGGGCAGCTTTGAGTTCGACACCAAACAGGGGAACTTCCTGTTTCAGGCGGTTGAGGCCGCCATCAACCTGCAGAGGAGCTCCCTGCCCCAGAGGCAGACGTCCGGGGGGGGGCAGCTGAGTCCAGAGACCCCCCAGGACATGAGCCTGCCCCCCCTGCCCCTCAACCCGCCCCTGGCCCAGAGCAGGACGCCACCGCTGCCTCAGCCACGCAGCCATGTCCCACAACCACCTGCTGCTCAGGTCAGCTCACAGTGCAGGTCATCTCTGCAGGGTTTCAAAATAAAGGCAGGATTGTCTAAGTGAAGTCAGGTTCTTCAAAATAAAGGCAGGTTTTTGATGTCATGACCGTCATAATATGTTTAGATTTTGAGAATTTCAGAATAAAGACAGGATTGTCAGAGTAAAGTCAAGACTTTCAGAATAAAAGATTACAAAATAAAGTGAGAATTTTAAGAATTAAGTTGTCATTTTCAGAATAAAGTCAGTACATTGTCAGTATAAAGTCGGTGATTCTTCTATAAAGTCATGATTTTCTACATTAAGTCTGAATTGTAACAGTAAAGTCAGGATTTTCAGAATAAATTCAAGCTTTTCAAAATAAATGCTGGGTTGTTAGATTAGATTGGCACATTCAGATCAAAATTTAAAATTTTATAATTTTCAAAATAAAGTCAGGATTATCAGATCAAATCAAGACTTTCAGAGTAATGTCCAGACTTTTACCCTAAAGTCAGGACTTTCAGAACTAAAGTTTAAAATTTCGAGAATTTTCTGCATAAAGTCACACTTTTCAGAAAACAGTTAAGATCATCAGTGTCTGGGCGTCAGGGATTTTAAAATAAATTAAGGATTTTCAAGATAAAATTGGGATTGTTGGAGTAAAGCCAGGGCTTTCAGAATATTTTCAAGATTTTCATACATATTAAATAAATTCTGGGTTGTCAGATTCGATCAGGACTTTAAGAACATAATTTCAAAATTCCTGAAGTTTCAGAATAAAGTGTTGATTTTCAAAATAAAAGATTTTGATTTCTGAGGCTGTTTAATGTTCCCTGTTAAACCTCAGTGAAAAATCATTTCACATTTTTATATTTTAATCTAAAATCTATTTTTTTAGTAAGTTTTTCATGTTGGATTAGATGTGCAGGTTGTTTCCTGCTCTCAGCTGTGACACAGACTGTGATGTGATGTTGTTTGAGGCCTGATGAGACGCTGTAGGTTTGAACTTTAGAGAAGCAGAGCGCTGTTCTCCTCCTCATGATGACTGACGGCTGTTTCCTGTCAGCAGGCAGCTGACGGCGTGTACAGCATGGTGACTGAACCTCCAAACCACCAGATGATTCATCACAAAGACAAAGAGAGCTCCTCTTCCTCACAGCAGCAGCGCCCTCTGATGGTAGGAAACTGAAACTGCAACACACAGAAAATCTTTTGATTAGACTCGTGTTAGTCCGTGTCACTTCCTGTCTGTGTCTCTCAGCTCCATGTTTATGGGTCCATCTTTAAAAAGACAAGTGTCTCGCTTTAATAATCATGAGCTGGAGTTCACATCAGACCATCAGCAGGATTTTATTAGGGACTATTTTCAGCGGCGGATGAACAGTGTTGATGTCAGCAGGTCTTCAGACTGACCTTAAATATGTGGTGTGATAAATCAGCAGCTCCACCTGCTGGACACTTTGGGTCATTACAGTTCCTTCTGAGGACTAATGGGTGAAGCTGTGACTGATCGATATGATTGATAGATAATTGATTGCTGATCGGCTCCGTGTGTTCTGTCCTCAGTCTCGTCTGGAGCCTCCGGTCGACAAAGTGCTGACGGGTGTGAAGAGTCTGACCTTGGACACTCGTGGCGTCCCCATCCCACGTAAGAACCAGGTCAAGATGATCTCCAGCTGCCCTCTGCCTCACGCCGGCCCCGAGCCCGGCCCCCACTCGGCCCCGGGCCCCGGCTCCAAACAGGACCAGACGTACTCCCAGATCACCCTGCCGGCCGCTGCAGAGCGAGGCACCAAGAGGGAGAAGAGAAGTGGCAGCATGCCTCCTGTCGTTCCCCCGGAGCCGGAGTATTCGCTCCCCTTCGACACCATCGCCGTGAACACCATGGCCGACATCCTGAAGTCCCATCATGCTCACAGACCTGAGTCTGGCGCCGACCCGCTCTACGACAGCATCGATGAGATGAAGATCAGGAACATCTTCACAAGCGATGCCGCTGCCGCCGCCGCCGGACCAACATACGGGAAGATTGAGCACATCTACGATGAGCCCGAAGGCTGCGCCGTCCCCACCGTCACACAGAAACCTCCCACCTCGTTGTACGACGACCCTGAGGAGATGAAAGGAGACGCCTGGAAGATTATGGGTACCCCCGCTGACCCTAAAGGTCATGAGTACCCGTACAACCCTCGGGTGGACGACTACGCCGTTCCCAAACGAGCCAAGAGGGCGATTCCTGTTGCACAAAGCACTGATGAAGAGGAAGAAGAAGAGAGGGAGGAGCCACAGGGGGAGGAGGAAGAGGAGGAGCAGAGGGAGAAGCAACAGGATTCACCGTACAACAACGTGATGGTGAAGATGGCGTAGATGAGACAGGAAGCAGCTGTGAGCGTTAACATGTGTTAGGTTTATTATTTAATCAATAATCAGAAATGAACACTGGCACTCGCTCAAAGCGCCATCTTTTCTCTCCTCGTCCTCGTCAGTCAGCGTCTTCTCTGCTCATAATTATGTCTCAGTTTGCTGCTGACTTATGTTCTTTAAAAACTTTTATTTTCATCATCGACTGATCATTTATATAAAATAATGAAATTTATTTATACAACAGGTTTCAAACAAAGTTACAACCAGGAGCAAAAATATTTCCGGACATCGAATGAGACGATCACAAGAGTTTGAGTTCAGATGGAGACAGAAACATAAAGATAGAAAACACCAACATCAAACTGATCAGACATGTTGGAAATAAAATGAGCGGCTCGCATTAATAACCAGCTTCTTTTTTCTTTTTTCTGCTGTGAAACCTTCATCACCTTCAGTTTTCAGTCAATAAAATGTCCGACTGCAGTAAGACGACAGTGTCAGCAGACGTTTGGGCACCTCTGGTCAAAATGTGGTTCACTGTGAGCAGAAGATGAGCTGATCTCCAAAAGACCTGATGTTAAACATGAAATATGCTTTTCAAGTGTTTAATTTTTGTTTTGTACAATTTTAGAGTGAAAAATAATATGAAAGGAGCAGCGTCCAAAGGTTTGAGCTGTGAGACAGCTGAGCAGTAAGACAGTTGTCCCCATGGTCTCTTGCTGAGGACAGAGCAGGTGACTCCTGACAGCTTGTCCCAACACTCAGCAGCCATGGGCTCCTCTGAACATAAGAAATGGACGTTAACACGAACTGTGGAGGTCAAGCTGAAAACTGTGAGAGAGCTGCTCGTAGGATTGTTAGGTGGGATTTATTCTTATGTATCATCTCTACGGCGCACGAGGCCTACGCCACTGTGAGCATTTACACCTGTGTGTGGTGTGTCTGTGTCACTCTGCAGTTACTCCTCATAAACACTAGGTGAAGTTTCTGTGAAGTACTGTAAAGTTTAGTTGATTCAAAACACACATTAAACACACATTAAACCTCTTTATCTGGACACATTTTCCCCACAAATACAACATGCTAACGTTATTAGCACAAGTCTATGGCATTTTACATTGTATAAATGAGCCTAGCAGCTAGCAGAGATTTGCTCTGCTCATATTTCAGCCAGGATAAATCACACACAGTGTGTGGAGGCTTTATTGGCTTCACTATTTATTGTTTCTTATCTGTGAAATTAAAGTAAATCAAAGCTTTGTTTCCACTGAGGGAAATGTTTCAGCTCACAGAGACAGACAGCAGGTCTGTGTCACCGTGACGAGGAGTCAATCTCTGGAGGAGCACGTCAGGCTGCAGCGTAGTCATTTAGTCCCACTGGTCACAAGTGACTGCAAAAAATAGTTTTCAGTTATAAGGCTTAAAAATGACACTGAATGATCTGTGGATGCATTTTCAGCAAATATTAAAATAATAAAGTGTCTCAGTGAAATCTGTGCAGTGTCACATGTTCAGTGTAAACTGTCACATGACCAGAGCCGTTTATTCCTGGTTGCACCATGAGACGAGGACGGCTGCATCAAACAAAGTGTCAAGTGTAACGTGACGACAGGACCGAGGATTTTGGGACACGTTTTCTTAAGGTGTTCAGTAAAGGACATGTTGATTAGGAGGGACCAAAGCTTTCATCTCCGTATCTCAGAGTCCACCGTGATGTCCTCAAACGTCTCTTTGTCTCTGATCCACAGTCCAGAGACAAAGAGACAGACAGACAGGCAGATAGACAGGTTACACCAGAGTAATAACCAGGTTATGATCATATTCAGATGTGTTTACATGAACACAGAGAATTCATACTTCCTGTTTTCTTCCTGGTTTCTGTCAGAGCGCTCCAACCATCACATTCTGGTTTCTCATGAACAGAAGACGGTGTTAACATGTTCAACACACCATAAACATGTTGTTCATGTAAACGTCCTCAATGACTCAGATCACGTGTCAGTGTGAGACACAGGAGGACCTGGACCCACAGACCGCCTGATGGTTGTTCTTCAACATGATGCCTGAGTCAGATCTGTGATGAACACACATGCTGCCTTCTCTTTCATTTCCTCTTATTTTCACTGCAACATTTTGCATGAAACCCTCTGTGGGTTTGAACAGTGTCGTTCTCTGTGCAGCACATGATGTAACACACTGTATCTGTTATTAACTGTGAACATAATAAAAAATAAATCTTAAACATAGTTTATTGTCGTGCCTGACGCCTCGTACCTCTGCACTGATGAACAAGAACAAACATCCTTTTCTACTGATGCTTTGGTTTGAGTCTCAGCCGGTGCACACTGCCTCCAGGAAATAGTCCCAGCCTCACAGTCTATAATCAGTGTGTCTCCAGTCACAGTGTAGTGACATCTAACTGGCCTACTGTCCTTGTCCCAGTACACAAGCACGGGAGGGGAATCCATTTATTGAGCCCAGTATGTGCGACTCCTCTACGATAGGTGGAGATATGCCCCCTTTCAGCTTGTTAGTATTGGACCTTTTTCCTGTTGACCTATTACGTCACAGACCAAACAATGGACAAACAAGTTAGCTACGGTTAGCTAGCTGCTAACTGCTACCATGGTGGACAACTTTACAGCTCTGTACATTTGGTCCGTCCAAAAAGTCACGGCTCTGGATGTAGATTTCTCCATGTTGTTACCGGCTTCTTCTTCTCTTACGTATTAACTTGTTACTGTATTTAACCTATTAACTTGTTAATCTATTAACTTGTTAACATATTAACTTGTTAACATATTAACTTGTCAACATATTAACCTATTAACGTATTAAGTTGTTAACATATTAACTTGTTAACGTATTAACTTGTTAACATATTAACTTGTTAACGTATTAACTTGTTAACATATTAACTTGTTAACGTATTAACTTGTCAACATATTAACCTATTAACGTATTAAGTTGTTAACATATTAACTTGTTAATGTATTAACTTGTTCACCACAAACTCTTGAGAGTTTTGATTTTGCTTCTTTAGTTTTGCAGGAAAATGTGTGTGAAAAGATCAAAGTCTCGACTTATTGAACCTTTGAAGTGAATATTTGTTTGAACATCACAGATGCCAGTTGTCAGAGTGAAGATCTGAGGTGACACCTAGTTGTTCATGTATTAACTCCACAGCTGTTGCAGTGAGGAGACATTTCATCATTGTCAAAATACTAATGTCTAATAAACCATCACTCTTCTTTAGGTTGGAGTCAGAGAGGCGACACAGTCGACCTGCTGTCGCTTGAAAAAGGTCTGGACTCTGAGCAGTATTTATTTACATGTTTATAACATATATCAGAATTATGACCCTTATTTTTTATTCCATCTTTTATGATGTGAACATTTCAGAAGATCTGTGAATAAAAAGGTTTCAGCTTCATCCTGCAGAGGGCAGCAGAGCTCACAACATCTCAGGACAGACCTGACTGGAAACTGTCATCATCATCATCATCATCATCACCACCATCATCATCATCACCATCATCATCATCATCACCACCATCATCATCATCACCATCATCACCATCATCATCATCATCATCATCATCATCCACCACCATCATCATCATCAGACTGAACTCTGTTCTTTGAGTTCATCCTCTTGATTCACAGTGTAAGGCTCAAACATCAGTTCTGTTATGATGTGTGTGTCCATTGTGTGTGTGTCTATGTGTGTATCCAGAGAGTGTGTGGATTCAGTGTGTGTGTGTGTGTGTGTGTGTGTCATTCAGTTTTCTCCTCTCACTTTGTGTCCAGATGTTTCTGAATCTGAAATAAATCCTCTGTTATTGATCTGTTAGTCTCTGTTGGACACACAGACGCACACACACACAGACACACACACACACACACACACACACACACACACACACACACACACACACACACAGCAGGGCTAATAAAGCTGATCAGGGGACATGAACATATAAACATGAACATCCTGAAACATGTTGAGCGTCACATGAAATATGTTCCTCTTTAGCTAATTAACTCGAATAAAACTCTACTGCTGGGACCTTTGACCTTTGGAACATCAGTCATGTGACACGTGTAGTCAAGACCAGCCCTGCGTTTCAATACCTAGACTACATATTATTTAGTGTGCCAGAAAAAGAATTAAGATTCAAGACCTTTATTTGTCCCTGAGGGGCAATTTATTCTGTGTCCCAGTACATAGTATGTGTCACACCGCGGTGAGTTTTGTCTTATCTTGGGATTTTGGTCTTGTCATTCCCTGTTTTATTTTGAAGGCCTTACTCTCCTCTCGTTTCAGAGCACTTGCCTCTCCTCATGTGTCACCTGTGTGTCTACCCTGATTACCCATTGTCTCCACCTGTTCCCCATTACCTCTGTGTGTTTAAATAGTCTGTGTCTCCCTTGTCTTGTGCCAGAGTGTCTTCGTCTGATCACCCGAGCCCATCTCCAAGCCTTGTTCCACAGCCACAGTGTTGCCTCACGTAAGCCAACTTTCCTCTAACCGAGTGATTTTCTGTTTGTAACTTTTATATCTTAGTTTCTTGCCTTAGCTCAGGTTTATTTTTCATAGCCGTTTGTTTTCCTCCTTTGGAGCGATTTTGATTTTGTTGTCCATAGTTTACCTTAGGTCCTCCGTTTTGGTTTAAGGAGTGAGCTTATTTTGAGTCCAGTCTGGTTTTCCTCCTGTCGGAGCCTTTTGGTTAAGTCTTCACATAGCCTTTTGTTTGCCTCCTCTGAGAATGACTTTTCATTTGTTATTTTTCCTAGCCATTGATCTATAGTTATTTCCTCCATTTGGAGCGTTTTTTGTTAAAATCTTTTTTTAAAAAAAAAAGAAGAAAAGAAAAGAACCTCTAGATAATTTCATAGTCACTGTTGGTTTTTGTCACTCGGTATAGAGAACGTTGGGTTTTTTTTTTTTTGAAAATAAAGTCAATTTAAACCAAGTCATCTCTGCGTCTGAGTCCTGCCTTGAGTCCCGGCCTGACAGTACACTCTGGCCAGTATGGACTCAGCAGAGACTGGCCAGCTGACAGCTGCGCTGCGCGCTCAGGAAGCACGCCTCTCCCAGCAGGAGGATTTTCAGACGGCGATGGCTTCGCAACTAGGTCAGCTGTCGTCACAAGTGCGGGACTTGGTGGACCACCTTCGACAGACTACCAGCCCATCCACAGCACCAGTACCTCCAGTTGCCGCAGCGGCTGCAGTTCAGGCCGTCCCCTTCACCGGGGCGGGAATTAAATTGGCACCCCCAGAACCTTTCTCTGGGGAACCAGGCAATGCAAAGCCTTCCTGATTAACTGCTCTATACACTTTGAACATTCCCCTCATGCTTTCACCACAGACAGGACTAAGATAGCCTTTATGGTCTCCTATCTGGCAGGCAGAGCTAGAGCTTGGGCCATGGCAGAGTGGGCCCGAGACTCCCCACTTTGCAGCTCCCTGGAAGACTTTAAGGCAGCACTTATGAGAATTTTTGACCCGGTGTCCACAGATAGGGAAAAGGCTAGGGAGCTGAGCGGGCTGACACAGGGCAGTGGTTCTGTTTGTGATTACGCCATCCACTTCCGCACCCTGGCGGCGGAGAGTGGATGGAACCCCACAGCTTTATATGACGTGTTCCTGAAGGGACTGGCGGTTCCCATACAGGAACTGCTGGTTCCCTTGGACCTACCTCCGGACCTGGACTCCCTCATCGCCCTGGCCATCCGGACTGACAACCGAGCCCGCGAACTCAAGCAGCAACGTGGAGGCAGGCCGTCATCAGAGAGTCCAGCGCACACTAGCACCTGGCGGGCTGGAGTCCCGACGCGCTTCCTCTGAGCAACGTCCTCCTTTCCCCTCGGCAGGGGAAGAGGAGCCCATGCAGCTCGGCAGGGCACGGCTGACACCGGAGGAGCGACGACGACGACAGCAGGAGGGCCGGTGCTTTTACTGCGGGGAGTCAAACCACCTCGTCGCCACCTGTCCAGCTAAAAGGCCCAAGGTGGTGAGTCAACTCACAGATCCTGACCATGTTCCACGTAATCTCACGCCCATCAAGGTAAAGCATCATGACACCACAATTTCACTTGGGGTACTTATTGACTCAGGGGCTGATGAGAGTCTCATGGACTGGGATCTGGCCCAAAAGCTTAAGTTGAACACAGAACAATTATCCAGGCCATTAAAGGCCAGCGCCCTGGATGGGACCTTGATATTCAATGTGACTCACAAGACTGAACTGCTCGAAGTTATTGTAAATGATCACCATGAACTCATGAATTTTCATTTGTTTCATTCCCACCAGCACTCACTCATTCTAGGCTTCCCGTGGTTAAAGGAACACAACCCCCACATAAACTGGAAAACAGGGGAAATCTTGGGATGGGGGGAGGACTGTGCGAACCACTGTGAGTTCAACTCGGTCCAGAGACAAAACATGACTACTATTAACCATGTCTCTCTCAATGTTACCACAGACCCTGAGACCTCGGACCTGAGATCCGTACCCTCCTGCTACCACCATCTCCGGGAGGTTTTTAGTAAGACCAAGGCCATGTCACTCCCTCCACACAGACCGTACGATTGTGCCATAGACTTGATTCCTGGCTCCACCATCCCCAAGGGTCGTTTGTACTCTATCTCCGGACCGGAGAGAGCGGCCATGACAGAGTACATAGAGACCTCACTAAAGGCGGGGCTTATTCGCCCCTCCTCATCAGCCGCTGGGGCCGTTTTTTTCTTCGTGGCTAAGAAGGACGGGTCGCTAAGGCCCTGCATTGATTACAGCCCTCTTAATGATATTACCATTAAAAACCGTTATCCACTACCTCTCATGTCAACTGTTTTTGATCAGCTCCAGCAGGCCAAGATTTTCACTAAACTAGATCTCCGTAACGCTTACCACCTAGTCAGGATCAGGGAGGGGGACGAGTGGAAGACGGGGTTCAACACACCTAGTGGTCACTATGAATATCTGGTCATGCCATTCGGACTCACCAACGCCCCTGCTGTCTTTCAGGCCATGATCAACGATGTCCTGAGAGACTTCCTAGATCATTTTGTATACGTCTACTTAGATGACATTCTCATATACTCGCCTGACCTAGAAACCCATAGAAAACACGTGGCCACAGTCCTAGAACGACTACTAAAACATAAACTCTATGTTAAAGCAGAAAAGAGTGAGTTTCACGTCGATACCATCTCCTTCCTGGGCTTCATAGTAGCCCCTGGGAGGGTGCAGATGGATCCAGCAAAAGTCAGCGCTGTGGCCGAATGGCCTACGCCTGATAGCCGCAAAAAGGTTCAACAGTTCCTCGGATTTGCTAACTTTTACAGGCGGTTTGTCAGAGGTTTCAGCGCGATAGCAGCCCCGCTTCATGCACTAACCTCCTCGAAGGTGCGGTTTTCCTGGACCCCGGAGGCGAAGGCCGCCTTCCAAGATCTCAAGACCCGCTTCACCACGGCACCGATCCTCACAATGCCAGACCCCCGACGGCAATTCGTGGTTGAAGTGGATGCCTCCAACGAGGGGATCGGGGCGGTCCTCTCTCAGCGGTCGGAGCAGGATGGGAAGATGCATCCCTGCGCCTTCCTGTCGCGGCGGCTGTCCCGGGCAGAGCGTAACTATGATGTTGGCAATCAGGAGTTGCTGGCGGTCAAGGTGGCCCTGGAAGAATGGAGGCACTGGTTGGAGGGGGCAGAACACCCATTTATCGTCTGGACGGATCACAAAAACCTAGAGTACATACGTAAAGCCAAGAGACTAAATTCTCGTCAGGCCAGGTGGGGGCTGTTTTTTAACCGTTTTGCCTTTACTCTTTCCTACAGGCCGGGGTCCCGGAACGTCAAGCAGACGCCCTGTCACGACTCTACGACCCTGAGCCTGTTGCCAAGGAACCAGAGCCTATCCTTCCACTGACCTGTGGTAGGAGCGATTACTTGGCAGATAGAAAATGAGGTTAAGCAAGCTAATGGTGAGGCTCCGCCACCTAGTGGTTGCCCCGAGAATCGATTGTTTGTCCCTGTTGATCTGCGCCCACAGGTGATTCACTGGGCCCACACATCGCTGCTTTCCTGTCATCCGGGAATTCGACGGACGATGTTCGCCATCTCACGGAGGTTCTGGTGGCCGTCTATGGAACCGCAGGTGCGGGAGTATGTCGAGGCATGTTCGGTCTGTGCCAGGAATAAGACGTCCTCCGGGTCACGCATGGGACTTTTACAGCCGCTTCCCATCCCCTCCAGACCGTGGGCCGACATATCCATGGACTTCGTCACAGGGCTCCCGGTCTCCCAAGGTAACACCACCGTCCTCACTGTGGTGGACAGTTTTCGAAGATGGTCAGATTCATAGCTTTACCTAAACTGCCTTCAGCCAAGGAAACGGCTGAAATTATGATTAACCATGTCTTCAAAGTTCACGGTTTTCCCAGGGACATCGTCTCTGACCGGGGGCCCCAGTTCGTGTCGTGTTTTTGGAGGGAGTTCTGTCGACTCATCGGAGCCAAGGCCAGCCTGACTTCAGGTTACCACCCGGAGGCCAACGGCCAGACCGAACGCCTCAATCAACAACTGGAAACCGGCCTCCGGTGTCTAGTGTCCCAGAACCCCTCAACATGGAGCAAACACCTGGTCTGGGTTGAGTATGCCCACAATCCTTGCCCACCTCAGCCACAGGTTTCTCACCTTTCAAGTGTGTTTACGGCTACGAGCCCCCTGTTTTCGCAGACCAAGAACCCGAGGTGTCGGTGCCCTCCGCCCACTCCATGATCCGCCGATGCCGACGCATCTGGTCAGCCGCCCGGCAGGTCCTCATCCGCCAAGGAGATCGGGTCAAAAAGGCGGCAGACCGCAGGAGACGGCCCACCCCCACCTACCAGCCAGGCCAGAGAGTGTGGCTCTCGGCCAAGAACCTCCACCTCAGAGTCCCTTCCAGGAAGCTGGCACCGCGCTTCGTGGGTCCGTTTCCCATCACCAAGATCATCGGTTCCGCAGCGGTGCGCCTTCGCCTGCCCCGATCCCTCCGTGTCCACCCCACATTTCATGTGAGTCAGGTAAAGCCAGTCAAGGTGAGCCCCATGGTCCCGGCCCCCCCGCCCCCTCCTCCTCCAGAAGTGGTGGATGGAGGTCCGGTCTACAAGGTTAAGAAGCTGCTGGCAGTATGCAACCGGGGCCGGGGCAAACAATACTTGGTGGACTGGGAAGGTTATGGGCCGGAGGAGAGACAGTGGGTTCCCTCACGGTTCATCTTGGACCACAGTCTCATTGAAGACTTTGACCGTGACCATCCTGAACAGCCTGGACCGTCTGGTAGCCGGTCCTAGCGGGGGGGGTTCTGTCACACCGCGGTGAGTTTTGTCTTATCTTGGGATTTTGGTCTTGTCATTCCCTGTTTTATTTTGAAGGCCTTACTCTCCTCTCGTTTCAGAGCACTTGCCTCTCCTCATGTGTCACCTGTGTGTCTACCCTGATTACCCATTGTCTCCACCTGTTCCCCATTACCTCTGTGTGTTTAAATAGTCTGTGTCTCCCTTGTCTTGTGCCAGAGTGTCTTCGTCTGATCACCCGAGCCCATCTCCAAGCCTTGTTCCACAGCCACAGTGTTGCCTCACGTAAGCCAACTTTCCTCTAACCGAGTGATTTTCTGTTTGTAACTTTTATATCTTAGTTTCTTGCCTTAGCTCAGGTTTATTTTTCATAGCCGTTTGTTTTCCTCCTTTGGAGCGATTTTGATTTTGTTGTCCATAGTTTACCTTAGGTCCTCCGTTTTGGTTTAAGGAGTGAGCTTATTTTGAGTCCAGTCTGGTTTTCCTCCTGTCGGAGCCTTTTGGTTAAGTCTTCACATAGCCTTTTGTTTGCCTCCTCTGAGAATGACTTTTCATTTGTTATTTTTCCTAGCCATTGATCTATAGTTATTTCCTCCATTTGGAGCGTTTTTTGTTAAAATCTTTTTTTAAAAAAAAAAGAAGAAAAGAAAAGAACCTCTAGATAATTTCATAGTCACTGTTGGTTTTGTCACTCGGTATAGAGAACGTTGGGTTTTTTTTTTGAAAATAAAGTCAATTTAAACCAAGTCATCTCTGCGTCTGAGTCCTGCCTTGAGTCCCGGCCTGACAGTATGTCAGATGCAGTGTGCCAAAAGTACCAGGATGTTCCACTACATCCGGTCATATTTCGCAGTGTGCATGTCAGCATGCTTCTTTCTCTGACCCACAATCCTTTGCGCAGCGGAAGTTACGTCACACTGACTGAGCTGCGTGTAGATACTAAGATATTAGTTCTGCAATGATCTGATTATATACTGTCACATATCGTACAGTTTTGCAGGAACACGGTTACAACATTCACCTGTATTGTGATTATAGTATAATCAATGTTAGGGTTCAACTATGACGACAATATAGAAGATTCTACCAGTATAGGCAGTGGTGTGTGAATGAATATGACTAAATATGAAAACACTATGGGCCAGGTATGAGCAGTAGAGACTAGTAAATATATAAAGAGTAAAAGTCAAATACATATTAAGTAATGTAGTAAGAATGTGCAAGTATGTTACGCTACAAATAAAAGTAATGTGAATGTAAGGCTGCTTCACGTGCAGACAGAATATAGTGCCAGCTGCTGCACAGCTGTGAATATATTTAACAACAAACATCTGCCAGCAGCAGAGAGCTGTGTGTGAAGGGGTTAATATGCCGATGGGGCTGGTTCATAGTCAGCTTCCTGTCACTGTTATGAACCTGTAAACAGTTTTGAGACAGTTAGTTCTAAAATGTAATAGATTACAGATTACTAGTTACCTTGTTAAAAATGTAATGTAACTATTTTATAATAAGTGTTTTAAACTGATTGATTAAATCTGCAGCTTTGATGTTTCTTCACTGTGACAGAATCAAACACAGCGTTTAATTTGATCAAACTATATCTCAGAGATCAGACGTGTCAGGGTCACGAACATGTCGGTCTGAGATCAGGAGGATTTTTGTTTGTTTGTTTGTTTGTTGGAGTAAACAGGAAGTGTGCAGATGTGACAGTAAGAGGTCTGAAACCTGATTAATTCATAAAGCAGCTGTAAGTCCTCTGAGTGTGTTAATGGATGACCCGAGGCTTCCTGTTTAACACTGAGACTTAGCATAATTAAACAGACACACACACACACAGACACGCACACAGGAAACATCACGAACCAATCAGACATCAGGAGCTGCTCCAACCTCATTCCCTGGTCAGCTATTGATCCAGGAGCGTCCCAGAGATATAAGATCTGTTCCCCCACAGAGTCCTGGTCAAGATGGCGGCACCATCACTTACAACTAGAGATGCGCGGTTGACCCGTGGACCCGCAGACACCGGGGATAAACCGCGGATCGGGCAGATGACGCCACGAAAAATAATATTTTAATAAAATTTGGGCGGGTTGCGGTTGAAGCACTCAAATAAAAAAAAAAAATCAACATTTCAACCGAGGCTCCAATTGTTTGCTCATCAGCTTACTGGCAAGATATAATGAACTGCACTGTTTGAAAAAGACGATAGGTCTACTAATAGCGAGGCATCTTCAATAGACCTAAAAACTAATCGGCGGATGGCGGGCGGGTTCGGTTTTGAAAATTGGTGAAAAAACGTTCATGCAAATGGATAGCGGGCAGATAGAGATTTTAAGAAGCGGTTGCGGATGAAAAAATACGTCATCCGCGCATCTCTACTTACAACAACATGAACTCTGCCACATGTTAAAATGTCATGTTTCCTTCACATTTCCCTCACGTTTCCGTCATGTTGCCTTCATGTTTCCTTATCATTGTAAACTGGTCCGGAGTGTCTCAGTAAACTGGTACAGAGCGTCTCAGTAAACTGGTACAGAGTGAGCGTCTCAGTAAACTGGTACAGAGCGTCTCCACATTAAAGCTGTGTGGTTGTTCTGGTCTCTTAGCTGCAGGCGGCTGTTTGACTGTGATGCTGTCTGACACTGTGCCTGTGCAACCAGCTACAGACACACACACACACACACACACACACACACACACACACACACACACACACACACAAACTGTCCCTCAGGGAATCAGCGAGCTACAAAGGCGTCCCAGCATGCATCTCTCTGTTCGCCTTACAACACACTCAGCTGGAAACAAAAAGAGCAACACTGTGTGTGTGTGTGTGTGTGTGTGTGTGTGTGTGTGTGTGTGGACTCAGTGGCCTGGAAGCTGAAGGAAACTCTCCTCATGATCCTGAACACAGAGACATAAAACAGTGAGGTCATACGTGTCCTACTTCAGGTTTGCAGCTGAGATCAGAGCACGAGACAGTGATGTCATCAAGAGGCTTCCACTGGGAGGCTAACGCTAACAGACAGACGCTAACAGACAGACGCTAACAGACAGATGCTAACAGACAGATGCTAACAGACAGAGGTGACATTCTTCTTCAGTGACACTTGAACACGTTAACAATCAGTATCAGTTGATCATGAATGAATAAGATCCAAAACACACGTCTTTTTTCTCAGTGTGAGTTTAATTCATCAGATTGTTAAACAACACTTCTCGTTTTGTTTTAGCAGGATTTCAGTTTTTCGTTGCCAAAGACGGGTCGTGGTGCAGACAGGTAGCTCACTCATCCTCCGACCGGCCCGCGACAGACATTGATCGACAGATGGTTGATCCAATCACCTGCTGAGAATTATTTAAAGCACCCGCCCGCCTTGTTTGAAGCAGTTTCCAGTGACGGTGTCTCAGATGGTTCAGAGTAACAAACCATCTGGAGTGTCATATCCCAGAGATCCACACATATTGCTCGGCCAACTCGACCAGCCTGGGGAACTGTTCTGTTTGTTTTCACCAGTTAACAGGCTTCACATCCAGAGAGTGTGTGTGTGTGTGTGTGTGTGTGTGTGTGTGTGTGTGTGTGTGTGGGCGGGGCGGTCGTCCAGAGGACGTTTTTTAAACCTCTATTTAAGCACTGTTGGATGCCTCTGAATACTGGGCCCCAGGGTGCAGCACCACGACTGTAGCAGCCGAGTCACAGCTCCCTGTGTGTCAGAGCAGGTCTCCTGATTTCTAAACCACGTTTGATCCATGTGGTGATATTCAGCTGTGATGTGACTCTGCAGTGAACACTGTCAAACAGTCATTAACGCTGTGGTAGCATGTGTCAGTGTAGCTCACCCACTGTCCACCATGTTTACAGGCCTCATGTCCTTTTCCACCTGAAAACAAAGCCTCTGAGTTCTTGTCCTCACACACATCACTGCAGCCTCCTCTGGCTGACACCAGGGCTGAGAATCACCTCAGGATCCACAATACAATATTGTCACCATACTTAAGTCATTAACTGTCATTACAATTTTAAATGTTGTGATATGCTGAGAAATGTGATCAAATATATTGTGATTTATTAACTTTTTCACCTGTAAATGTCCCCAAAGGAAAACCTGTTGCAGCAGTAAATTGATCTGTTGGAGTGAAAAGGCAATTGATTATATTATTCCAGTAGGCTGCCTAAAGTTTAAATTGTATTTGTAATGTTAATAACTTATATTATAAAACACTATACTTGGCACTGTGTGACGATACGCTGGTTATTTTCTGACATTTTAATAATATTTTTGGAAATCTATTTATATATTTTTTGGCCATTTCAGTAACATTTATTCACACAATTAATATTTTTCTGACATTTTATCAACATTTTTTCTGACTTTTACAAAATGTTTTTTCATAATTTCATAATATATTTTGGACATTTTATCAACCTTTTTTTTGTTGATATTTTAATAAACTTTCTAATATATTTTTCTGACATGTTATCAACATTTCTTTCTGACTTTAAAATAAAAAAATTCTGAAATGTTATGTTATCATTTTCAGACATATTTAAAAAATATTTTTGGACATTTTATAAACTTTTTTTTTTTTTTTTTACTTTTCCACCTGTAGCAAACACCAACATGATCCATCACAAAGCTGGTTTTCAGGTGACGCAACACTGATTGTACTGTAGCTGTATTGATACCTATATATTGTATGATATATATTTATACTGAGCGTTTCACAGTATAATGTGGTCACACGTTATACCCTCTGTTTCTGCCTCCCTATATTTTCCACGTCTTCCTTTGGTTGCAGCAGTGATTGCTCTGACCTGCAGAGCTACACCCTCCTGTGTTACGCTCCAGAGAAATGCTCCACAAAACATAGAGTGGTAATATATTTTTGATCGTTTAAATTCTTAACTGCAGTAAATTGATTAATCATTAACATCCTTGGACAGAGGCTAACAGGCAGATGCTAACAGAAGCTAACTGTATTTACACACTCATGTGAAACTGACATGAGTAAAGTAAAGCAGCAACACTTGTAGCCCCGGCTGTGATTTACTGTAGAGCGTCGAAGTCACGCCCTCCAGTGACGCTCATGGGACCTTAGATCGGAAAAAATATGACTGGCAGTGAATGAGGAGAGAAATATTATCTTTTGTTCCTGTTTGAGTTGTGACATGAAATCCAAATATGTTGTTAATGAATTTAAAACATACATTTTAAGGTCAAGAAAGTCATACTTTGTGGTGAAACTGTTGAGATATAAGCTTTTTAATTAGAAAGACTCAGAGTCCACGGGAGGAGGTCGCGTATGTGACGTCATAGCTTTCGCTCTCTTCCTGCAGCTTGGCCTCCTGCTGAAATTACACTGTTTTATGATTAATGGATTTATGATTGGAGATGTCTGTGTGTTTTGTGTCAGGTTACAGTCGCTCCAAGCTGCAGGAAGCGAGTGAAAGCTATGACGTCACATACGCGACCTCCTCCTGTGGACTCTGAGTCTCTCTAATTAAAAAGCTTATATCTCAACAGTTTTACCACAAAGTATGACTTTCTTGACCTTAAAATGTATGTTTTAAATTCATTAACAACATATTTAGATTTCATGTCGCAGCTCAAACAGGAACAAAAGATAATATTTCTCTCCTCAGTCACTGCCAGTCATATTGTTTCTGATCTAAGGGCCCATGAGCGTCACAGCAGCGGCGTGACTGCGACTCTCTATGTGACACAGGCCTTTAATTCTTTGTAAACAAACTGTAGCTCGGCAAAGATGAGAAACATGATTGGCTTTACGAAGCATCAGTCATCAGCACAGCCTCTTGCTATTGGCTGGCTCCCTGCCCAATCAGAAGGTCAGAGTGCAGCGGCCATTTTGGTTTGGAGCCATGGACAATGTTTACATGGAGATATTATGGACACACGTGGTGAGATTAAAGATTTGAAGTGATGGACAGCAGTCTGTGCATGTTTATGGGTGTGACAGTGTGTTTGGACTGAACAATCATCTAAGCGTGTGTGAGTGTAACAGGACTGTTCTGTCTAAATATTACTGATGGTGGATCATGATGAGGCTTCGTGGGTCAGTTCTAACTTTGACGCTAGTGTGTTGGTGGTTTGACAGAGACTGTGTCTGAACCTGCTGCAGTGACTGTGTCTGGAAATGATTTGCATCAGCTGAATCACAAGAATCTGAGCTTTCTAACGACACGTCGCACCAGTGACCACTTCATTATACTTATAGTTATAGACACAAGGACAAAATCTAACAGTTAGAATTCAACAGATTTTGTCTGTTAGCTTCTGTCTGTTAGCTTCTGTCTGTTAGCTAGCTTCTGTCTGTTAGCTTCTGTCTGTTAGCTACCTTCTGTCTGTTAGCTTCCGTCTGTCTGTTAGCTTCTGTCTGTTAGCTTCTGTCTGTTAGCTACCTTCTGTCTGTTAGCTTCTGTCTGTTAGCTACCTTCTGTCTGTTAGCTTCTGTCTGTCTGTTAGCTTCTGTCTGTTAGCTTCTGTCTGTTAGCTACCTTCTGTCTGTTAGCTTCTGTCTGTCTGTTAGCTTCTGTCTGTTAGCTTCTGTCTGTTAGCTACCTTCTGTCTGTTAGCTACCTTCTGTCTGTTAGCTTCTGTCTGTCTGTTAGCTTCTGTCTGTTAGCTTCTGTCTGTTAGCTACCTTCTGTCTGTTAGCTTCTGTCTGTTAGCTACCTTCTGTCTGTTAGCTAGCTTCTGTCTGTTAGCTTCTGTCTGTTAGCTTCTGTCTGTTAGCTACCTTCTGTCTGTTAGCTTCTGTCTGTTAGCTTCTGTCTGTTAGCTACCTTCTGTCTGTTAGCTTCTGTCTGTCTGTTAGCTTCTGTCTGTTAGCTTCTGTCTGTTAGCTACCTTCTGTCTGTTAGCTTTTGTCTGTTAGCTACCTTCTGTCTGTTAGCTAGCTTCTGTCTGTTAGCTTTTGTCTGTTAGCTTCTGTCTGTTAGCTACCTTCTGTCTGTTAGCTTCTGTCTGTTAGCTTTTAACAGTCAAAATATACAGACAGAAGCTAACACACAAATTTTGGATGTTAGCTTGTGTCCGTTACCCTCTAAAGGTCAAACTTTAACCAACAGAAGCTAACAGCTAAAATCTAACTGTCAAAATTTAACAGACAGAAGCTAACGAACAGACACTAGCAGACAGATGTTGGCCGTTAGCTTCCGTCTGTTAGCTTTTGTCCGTTACCTTCTAAAAGTCAAAATTTAATGGACAGATGTTAACATACTAAATTAAACGCACAGACAGAAGCTAACAGACAGAAGCTAACAGACATTAGCCTTGTATACTGATTTTGACACTTAATGGAACAGGCAGGTGAATCTGTTTCACCTTTTTCTCCTCAGTTTGGAGTATCTCTAAAGACTACAGTACCCATGAGCCTCAGAGGCTGTTGCTATGGAGATGACTCCGTCCTGTGCTATGACATCAGTGTTATATGTTCAATCAAACATGTTTGAAACATAAGTTCTTCCAACAACATCAGCCGCACGGCAACAGAGCCTGAAGCTCTCTGATTGGACCATTATTCAGTGGACCTGATGGATGGACGTTTTTTCACAGTGGACGTGTTGACGTGTCTGAGGACAAAGCTCAGGGGACACTGGTCACTTAACCATTAAGTGTCAAAGTCAGCATACCAAGGCCTCCGCTATATGGAGCGCAGCCATCATTAATGTAACGTACGTGTTCTTTACGACACGTCAGAGTGAAAAACCTGTTGAGTTCATCTGTTCTGAGTGGAACCTGAAGGAAACTCACCTGGTCAGGTTTTAACTCAGCGTGTGAACGTGTTGGACACACGTCAGATGTGACATCACCCTCTGTGTGTGTGTGTGTGTGTGTGTGTGTGTGTGTGTTAATTATGAGGTATATCTGGCGAGCAGAGGGGATGGGGGTAGGAATGCTTGTTTCCATGGCAACCACAGTAGGGATGTGGGGCTGCATCCCCGTTGCTGCGGCAACATTGCATGCTGGCAGTGGACGGGGTGATGAATGTGATTTAAAAACGGAAACAACCATAGAAGAAGAAGAAGAAGGGCTGAGTCTGAGTGGTGGAGTTCTTCTTCTTCTGCTGCTGTTTGATGTTTTTTTAATCTTGGCAGAACACTGATTATTGATTATTGATCACAGATCACAGTGTGACATATTCATGATGCTCAGCCTGCACAAAGACAGACGATGAACATTTGTCACATGAAATGGAGCCACAGCTCTGATGTGAAGTTTAACACATGTTCACTGAGCCTCAGGTGAGACTGACGGCGTTTATCAGATAGTGACTCATGTTGAATGAGGAAGTCAGTCAGGTGCTCTGTTAAACTGATCCAACATGGCCGCCGGCTCTCAAACTTCCTTATGTTACAGCTAAACACTGAGATATATGTCTGAGAACACCTGAGCAGAGAGAGAGGCGCCGCTGTGACAGAATCTGGATTCATATTTCATCAACACTGTGTTTGACAAACAGTCATACAGATGATTGACAGCTGCGTCAGAGACTCCTCGCCTCTGATTGGTTGGTTTTGGTCACATGCAGTGAGAACATTAGAAAGGCGTTAAGGAAACAGGAGTCTGATTTTCTCTTTTTTTTTTTTACAGATTATTTTTCTAATTTCTGTTGTGTGAATATGCAACACGTTCTCATCAAATACTGCTAAACGTCAAACTATGATGCGTTACCTTCCCTCCTGCGTCTCGTGTGACGCTCTGAGACGCTCAGTGTGTCTCTGTGTAGCAGAGGAAATGGATTTATTGTGTCAGTCCCACGAAAACTGGACTTTCAAGATCCATGTTAAACATACAGACTGTGTCAGCTTACACTCGTTAGATGCTTCCTGTCTTTTCAAAATAAACGTCTCTTCACAGGAAGTGTTCAGTTTCTGCTTGTTACATGCATACAGTCTTTTTCAAAATAAACTTACAACCACTGTCAAAGAGTAACAGAGTTATGTAATTAAACTACTGAGAGAGAAATATGTAATTAAACTACAGTTACTAAATGTTGGTGATTACAGAGGAGTTGTATCGAACATCTTTTCAGAATAAAGTTTATAATAAAACGTGAAAGTGACTGTTTCAGCTTTATTGCTCAGTTTAAAACACTTGTTGGAAAAGTACTCAAAGTCATCAAATGTAATAAGTTACTCAATTTTGATGAAGTAATTGAAACAGTTACCTATTAACAGTAACTAGTAACCTGACACATTTCATGAGTAACTGTCCCAACAGGGCTTCCTTACAGCGTCAGTGAAACGCTTTGATTTTTTACATGTACTGTCATGTTTTGGCAGAAAATAAGAACGTGTGTTACTGACATCATGTAACGTCATGTGACGTATGTCATTAGCGTAGCACGCTACAGATACAAGATGGCGGCGGCGTCCAGAGTGGCAGCGGCTCTCTGAAACAGACATATTCCATAACCCTGCTCTAAAGGTACCGTCCACTGTTTATGTTACACGTACAGCAGCTTCATACAGGTTATTGATTTATTCTATTTATTTCTGATTTTATGAACATTTATGTCGTCTGTCTTTTACCTGCTTGTTTTAACGATGAGTCGGCTCCTGATCAGATGGAGCACTGCTAGTCTCTTTGTACAGTGACGACAAAGGCCTTCTGCTCCACGAGTTATTATAATAAGTCATTACAATAAGTTATTACAATAATAGTTATTCTTCCACTAATATCTTGTATATCACCTCACTGTCATTCTCTGTTTGTCCACCAGATGCTCTCACACTTTCACCTGATGCCTCGTACACCTGCTCAACTGTTTCCACTTGAACACATCAGCCCTGCAGAGATTCACTCAGTACTGGCTGAGGCCCCGGAGCCTCTGGACCTGGACCTGGACCTGGACCTGGACCTGTCTGTAAGCCTCTGCCCTGACTTCAGTAGTGAATCACTGAGCACCATCACTCAGTGTGTCGTCTGTGTCTGAGGATCAATTCTGTTTCACATCAAACACACACACACACACACACACACACACACACACACACACACACAGAAAGATGAGAACAAAACAAGAGTGTGTGAACGTGTCACATGTGAAGTGTTCTCTTAGTGAAATATATTTAATTTGGTCATCAGTGTTCATTTATTATGTTGACTGAATAAGTGAATGAATGAATGAGTGAATGAATGAATGAGTGAATATGGGCCCACTCATCATTTTGATGATCAAAGACTGAACTTTGACTTTAAATTAATCTGATTACATTCTCACCTTATTGATTATCTTTACTGGTGATATGTGGTTGTATTTGTCCTCTGTCTCTGTCTCTGACTCTGTCTCTCTCTCTGTCTCTGTCTCCGTCTGTCTCTGTCTCCGTCTGTCTCTGTCTCTGTCTCCGTCTGTCTCTGTCTCCGTCTGTCTCTGTCTCTGTCTCCATCTGTCTCTGTCTCTGTCTCCGTCTGTCTCTGTCTCTGTCTCCATCTGTCTCTGTCTCTCTCTCTGTCTCTGACTGACTCTGACTCTGTCTCTGTCTCTGTCTCTGACTCTGTCTCTCTCTCTGTCTCTGTCTCTGACTATGTCTCTGTCTCTGTCTCTGTCTCTGTCTCTGACTCTGTCTCTCTCTCTGTCTCTCTCTCTGTCTCTGTCTCTGACTATGTCTCTGTCTCTGTCTCTCTCTCTGTCTCTGTCTCTCTCTCTGTCTCTGTCTCTGACTCTGTCTCTGTCTCTCTCTCTGTCTCTGTCTCTCTCTCTGTCTCTGACTCTGTCTCTGTCTCTGACTCTGTCTCTCTCTCTGTCTCTGACTCTGTCTCTCTCTCTGTCTCTGACTTTGTCTCTGACTCTGTCTCTCTCTCTGTGTCTGTCTCTCTCTCTGTCTCTGTCTCTCTCTCTGTCTCTCTCTCTGTCTCTGTCTCTGTCTCTCTCTCTGACTCTGTCTCTGTCTCTGACTCTGTCTCTGTCCTGCAGCAGCAGCAGCTGCACAGTGTTAGGGTAGGAGCTCCATCTGTTGATGAAGTGAGTTTCCTCTTTCATAAAAATGGAAGAAATAAAGCTACAGGAAGCTACTGACCACCGTGAATTCTTTAAAAATCTTTAAAACCATTCTCAGAGAAAACTGAGCCTCAGAGACGTGTTGAAAAAAAATGAAAGAAAAAATTTTGGAAGAATTTTTTAAAGGAACCTGTCAAGATGTTTTATTTGACAAATTATGTTTTATTTGACAAAAATGTTGTTTTTTTCTTTTCTATGATCGTGTCCTGTAATAAAGCAGGTAGAGCTGACCGGCAGCAGCACCTGACCTCAGCCTCGCGCACAGGTTAGAAATGTGAAGGTTGGTTGTTGGCGCGCGGGAACGAGCACGTGTCGCTTCATTAATTCAACACACATCAGAGAGAAACTCGTGCACGCGCTGCAGCGGCCGCGCGCATCCAATCCTCTCCTGTCCATGAACGCGCAGCATCCAAGGACGGACCGCGGGCTCGCGAGCTTCAGGTCATCTGGAAGTCCGCGAGCATCAACCGACAGAAAGGCGACGGACACACCGACACACAAACACACCGACACACAAACACACGGACGCACCGGGCACCGGACAGACAGAGGATGAGGAGAGAAGAAGAAGAAGGAGAGAGTGATTCCGTGATGGAGACGCGGTGAATCAACAGGACGAGGCGCGACACGGTCTCAACAATGTCAGCGGGGTTTGTTCCGTTAAACTGTCAATGAACATCAACATTTGATCCTCCACAGAAGCAGAAACCGGGACTGGATCCTCCGGTGTGACACGGTGAGGCGCGCAGCACCGAGCACTCGGCACCGGAGGGCTTCAATATTTCACTTAGTAATTAACACAACAACAACATCCACCTTTAACCTGACGGACCCGAGGACCGGACAGAACCGGACACGGCACCAGCTGACGGTACCGAGCCCACACTGGGAGCACTGGGAGCACTGGGAGAGATCACCGTGATCTGAAGAAATCACAGACGGTGAAATCAACAGGAGACTCGACGACGCAGTTTGTAACGGAATTCTCACCCTGAGGCGGAGAACTGGGCTGGATCTGACAGAGACCTGCTGCAGGACCAGGATCTGAACCAGGACCAGGATCTGAACCAGGACCAGGATCTGAGCCGTCTGTAAACAGTGAGTCACACTTGATTCCATCTGAGTCTCTGTCGATATTTTAACATCATTAATTCAACAGATTAAATATTCAGCCCCTCGTCATCGCCTCCTCTCAACATAACGTGTTTGTATTTTAAACAAACAAACAAACAAACAATCTGGATGTAAACATAAATAAACACAGAGCTCCATCCTCTGCATCACTTTCTTCTTTTTCTCCTTTAACCTTCACATGTTGTCCTCTTGATGTCACGTCGTGTTTCGGCTCCTCTGAAGGTTTGATTGTGTTTCATTAACACTGAGAGTAACTGCTGCTTATATAAGCTGCTCCAGCATCATCTCAGCAACATGACTTCATCTGTAGCCTACATCTGGAAATAAAAGTAAAAGTCAGAACTGAAGTTCCAGGAAATTATAAATGACAGAGTGAAAGAGCCAGTCAGTGACACACACGGCAGTTTGTTTGTTTGTCTTCACACATGAACACTTAAAACATGTTTATGTAAACATAAATGAGTGTGTGTGTGTGTGTGTGTGTGTGTTTCTGTTTTGCTGTGTTGTCATTTGTGTCATCAGATGGTAATTTGACTCACTGCCTGTAATCACATGTGTCACATTAAACATGTCAATAGAGGCTGTTGAACTGACCTGAGTTGAGAAACTGAAGCCACGCCCACCAACAGCATTCCACACTACATGATTGGTCAGCAGGTGGTGGGCGTGGCTCCATTCTGCTGTCACTCATTCGTGCAGGTCACTGTACATTTCTGTAACCATGGATACATTTGTACGTGATGATGTCATGGATACGTTGAAGCTTTAAACGGCGCCGTGGTTAACGTGTTTTGGTTTGAGTCCAGTTCAGACCAAAGATTGATGACGAGATGAAACCGTCTCAGAACGTCACAGAGAAAAGCATCAGCGGTGTGAACGGGCCGGTCTGATGATGTCACGTGACACTCAGCTGGTCAAATCCCGTTAAGTTCAGGGAGCTGTCACACCGGCTCTGTTCGGTCCAGCTCAGGTTGGTTTGTGCAGGTGTGAACGCACCAAAACAACCGGACTGAGACCTTCTTGAGGACGCGGTCTCAGTCCGGTTCCAAACAAACTCTGGCGCAGTTGGTTTGTGTCTGAGCGTGTGCAGTCTGTATGTTACAGACATGCATCTTGTTTACTCACTAAACACGTGTTCATGAGATTTATATCTTGTATCTGCAGAGACACACAGAACATGACAGTGACTGTGATCATCACTTGAACATTTCTGCAACAAGTAAACACTCTCGAGGGCCGTTTGTCTGTCTGTCTGTCTGTCTGTCAGCAGCTGGTGGTCTCTGCTCTCGCTGAACTCGTCACAGTACAACTGAAGTCAGTGAGGGAGAACATTTGGATTCAGCCTGTGTTAGTTTGTCTTTTCTTCAGTTTGAGGGTCAATGACGTGACGCTACTTTTTTGTGTCCAAACGGTTTAGTCAAATTTAAAAGGGTTAACATTTGAAAATAAATGTATGATTAACTTACAGACTTTAGGATTATGACAAAAATGTCTAAGTGGTGTAACCATAAAAACTGTGCACTAAATAATTAAACTTGATTAAAAACACTATAATTCTCAATAAAACACTATGTCAGCTAGTTTGGCCTGATCTTGTATTATTGCTTTTTTATATTCAATGAAGATAATGGAATACAATTGTTCTAAATATGAAATTTAATTTGGGGAATCATGAAAGTCAATTAAAGTACATGAAGTCTCAAGTGGTGTAACCACCATTTAAGAGGCCATTTTGTTAATATTGTAAAGAAGGTCACGTGACAGGAAATGGTGTTACAGAGAAGGACCCTGATGATCACAAGTGCTGCATGACAAGGTTAGAATCTCTGAAAATTACTCATAAATTGACGTTTTTAAGACTCTGGTCAGGTTTGGTAAGTTTACATGTCAAATGGTATGACCCTAGAAAAACATTAATAATTCATAAGAATCATTAAAATGAATATTTACTTTAAAAATTATGTTTGAAATATTGAGACCAAGGCCATGAGCTTACACAGGTGTCCATGGTAATGCCTGTCAAATTTGATTTTAAAATGAAATGTTAAATGGCGTAAAGCCTGATTTATGGTCGTGCGTTGAATCGACGTCGTCGCTACGTGGCTGCCGTGACGCCGTCGTGAACCCTTCGAACTTCTCCGTCACTCCGTTTCATCGCGGTGCAATTCACCGCCAGAGCGGTAGGAGACTACATTCATTTCCTGAGTGGTTATCGTCGTCTCTAGTTGATTCTTCGTTTAGCTTCCGGCTTTTCCGGTCACAGAGAAATGAACGTGGAGCACGGACAGACGGCTCCGGCCGGGTATCCATATCCGTATTGAACGTTGAGCATAATGGCATATAACGTTATATAATGAGCCTTAAAACACTGCAACATCTACATCGCAACAGAAGATGTTTAAAGACGGCGGGGCTGTCGGAATCTGGAAATACGGAACCGGAAATGTGTTGCTACCAAGCAAACCAATCACAGCCTTGCCGGTCTGCGCTGGGTCTGCGTCGCCGCGACGCGTAGTTACATTTTTGGGGAGGTGCACGTCAGGCTACGCCGGGGGCTACGGCGAGCCTTCTGCGTAGCCCCGTACCCTACGACGTAGTGACGTCGTCAATTCAACGCACGACCATAAATCAGGCTTAAGCAGTAACATTCAGTCCTACTTGTGATTAAAAAAAATGGTGCAAATGAAATAAAAACAAAAATACCGAATGTACATTCTGACAAATTTGATACATGCTTTTCAAACTGATATTTCTGAATTGCTCATCTTGCCAACCCTTATTTGTCACTGACGCTTGAGTAGCTGCAACACTCTCATGTGTTTCTGGTTTGTTCAGCTGAGGCTCGTCCTCACTTGAATTTATTGTTTGCTCTGAGTTTGCTCTCCAGTTTTTTCCAATTTTCAAATTCAAATTTGTTCAGATGACATTAATGTTGTGGAACACAGACTCCATGTGTGCAGGTTGTTTTGGCGTCCAGTCAAAGTGGACTTTAGAAACCCTGTTTATTCCCCCTGTTGTTTTGTGTTTGATCACGTGTCATTATACACTCGTCGTCAGAACATCTGAACCACTGAAGATCTAGAAATCACAAGTTCATCATAGTAGGCGGGGTTTATGTCAAATGTGGGTGGGGTTTAAATGGAATGGGGAGGGGCCTATGTTGTTATTTATGGCCTGAAATTGACATGGATTGATCAGAAAGTTATTACCTTTGAAAAAAGTCACATCATGTTCATCACAGAGCAAAAAACTCAGCTGCCAGACTTTTAACTAATCCCAAGAGACCAGACCTCATAACTCCGCCGGTCAACGCTACGCCAGCTGCCTGTGAGGTAGAGAACTGGTTTTAAACGTTTACTACTCACCTTTACAGCCCAACATGGTCGTGCTGCTACACACACTATAGATGTTCGCTGCCTGCTTTCGTCAGGTACGACCCTCCAGACTGTTCCCACAGCCCGACTCCTTACAAAAGGGCACCAGGTGTTTTCTGTCGAGCAGCTGTGATGCTCCTCAGACCCAGTGTGAGCATTTAAGACTCTGCTCAATACAGACGTTCACAGGAGGATTGTTTTTACAGTAAATCTGTCGTATGTCTAGTTTCTGTCCCTGTTTGATCAATTTTAATATTTATTTATTTATTTTCATGACACACTCTTATTATCTGGTCTCAGCCTGTGTTTAATCTTTTTTTAAAAAAGTGTGTTGTTGCTTTTTTTATCGTGATGGTGTAAATATTTCATCCGTCCCATAAATCACTGTGTGACTGTGTTTTAAAGTGCTGTACAGATAAAGATGATTATTAATATTAATTAGCTAATGTTAGCATGCTAACATTCTAAGCTAAAATTGGTGTCCACAGTAAACATCAGCCTGTTAGCATTATGAGCAAGTTAGCATGCTAATGTTAGCAGTTTAGTTTCATGCAGCCTCACAGAGCTGTTAGCATCACTGCAGACTCACTCCTAACCTTCCTCCTCCTCCTCCTCCTCAGTGGAGCTCCTTCGTGGCGTGCTCCTCCTCACCGTGCTACAGTGCTGTTCTGTGGCCCGTGGCGGCTGTGAGCCTCGGCTGGTGAACATCGGCGCCGTGCTGAGTCAGAAGCGCTACGAGCAGGTGTTCAAGGAGGCGGTGAGCCAGGCCAACACGCTGTACGGGAAGGAGAAGTTCAAGATGAACGCCATCTCCGTCACTCACAAACCCAACGCCATCCAGATGGCTCTGTCCGTCTGCGAGGACCTCATCTCCAACCAGGTGAGGCCTCATCCTGTCACATGACTCATCCTGTCACATGACTCACCCTGTCACATGTTGAACTTCAGGTCCAGTTTACAGTTGGAGGAGATTTAAAGGAACAGTTTAACGTGCAGATAAATCCTCTGGTGTTTGTCTCTGAGACTTCAGTCTGGTTCAGACGTCATGACATCAGACTGGTTACAGACCGACTCGCCGTCACGGGGTGTCGCCTCAGATCAGGAATGACGATGGGCGTCTGCTGAGATAATCGATCGTGTGTTGTGTCATAGTGGACGACAACTGATGCTGCGTCCGAGATGCCTAATGATGTCCAGGTTTCCCATGGCCATGGAAAACCTGCTGAAGTCATGGAATTAGTAAAAATCAAGAATCAAAGGAGCTGCTTGTGATTGGTCAGATGGGTGTATGGGTGGGAACTCAATACTGCAGAGATCACGACAGACTCTGGCTCCAAATGTCGTCATCAGCACAAGATGGCGTTGGTCATATCCGTAATATTTTGTCTTCATTTTGTACAGTGGACGCGGAGACGTGTCGTCCATCTTTCTAAACAGTCTGTGATTTCAGCCTTCTTTGTCTGAGACTGGAGACGTTCCACTCAGGTTGTTTTTGGCTCTGATCCTTAAATATTGATTATCTGCTGATATCTGAGTCTGATCATATTTCTATATTTACTCAGCTAATGATCAGATCTGCATCTGACTCACCTGTTTACATTTTATTAAGGCTTAAAGTTACACATAATTAAGGGCGAGGCGTCCTGGTGCCGCCGACAGCGTTGGTTAGGTAACGTAACCATGACGCAACCTCGGATTCACAGAGTCTATATGTAGATGTAGCCGTCACTGTAGTGTTTTCAGTTCATGAAATTTAATTATAATGTTTTCATCTTCTAAAAAAGTTTTGTTCAGTATTAAGTTGAATTTAAAGACTTTCTGAAGGCCAAAACACAACAGCACACGTCGAAAAATACGGCACTATTATTTTCAATGTACTGCCCCACACCAGCAGCAATTAGATGTGCGTCAACGCTCCTCGACACACCACCCAGTGGCGCTTTTTGTCACTATCGTATTTCCAGCCTCGCCGCTCCCTGAATTAAATTCCAGTAGCAGCTCTTCTTCTCTGCTACTATAGCAGCTCTTCTTCTCTGCTCCAGTTGCAGCTCTTCTTCTCTGCGCCTGTGGCAGCTCTTCTTCTCTGCGCCTGTGGCAGCTCTTCTTCTCTGCGCCTGTGACAGCTCTTCCTCTCTGCTCCTGTGGCAGCTCTTCTTCTCTGCGCCTGTGGCAGCTCTTCTTCTCTGCTCCTGTGGCAGCTCTTCTCTGCTCCTGTGGCAGCTCTTCTTCTCTGCGCCTGTGGCAGCTCTTCCTCTCTGCTCATGTGGCAGCTCTTCCTCTCTGCGCCTGTGGTAGCTCTTCTTCTCTGCTCCTGACGTGCGTCACATGACGCACCGCGCCATGGCAGCACCGTTTTGTTTTCATCTTAAGTGTTAATGTACAGTTTTTCCTGTGAACTTTTTTTGTGGTTTGTCTGTTTTTCACATTTGAAAATTAGTATTAACGTCACAATTAACCATAGCTGTAAATGCGTCATGCTAACCAAGCTAGTAGCTAGCAGTAGGGTTAGCTCCACCCTCAAACTAAGGCTTTAAATCAGGAGTCCACAAACCAGGGGGTGACGTCACGACAGCTACATCCATTATTTTATACAATCAAAGCTTGACTGTCACAGAACTGAGAAAATATTGTGACATCTTCAGTTTGAAGGTTTTAGCGGGCATTTTTTCCTAAAAAATTACAAATGAACTGAAAATCAAAAATCAGTTCAGGTTAATGATCAGCTGATCGACTGATTGTTGGTGAATCTGTGTCAATCAGAGGAAAAAATGAAGAAAGTTTCCTCATTCAGTACATTTTTAATCACAATCTAATTATTTTACTTCACTGTAAACTTTGTGCCACCCGATTCATCCTCTGGTCTTATTTTACCAAATTATGATCGCATCAATAAATACATGTTTCAGTTTGAATCAGAGTGAGAGCAGAGAGCTGAGGTTTCACCTTCACAAAGGACATCTGACAAAGAACTACATTACCCACAATCCTCCTGACCTGTTTACAGCCCAAAATGATCAAATGATTAATCATCTCATCAAGAAAATTACCTGCAAATGAATTGATTATGAAAATGACTGATAGTTGCAGCTCTGATCTCTTAAAAGTCTTTTGCTAATAAGAGACATTTTGCTCTTTGGAGCCTCTGAAGGGCTTTTATTGTGAAAGGTGAGAGAATTTTTTTTCATCAGAAACATTAAAGGAGCTCAGTACAACAGTTAGATCATTAATACAGCAGTAAACCTCTGTAATCTGCGTAAAGATACAGTGGTGTATAAATAAAAAGCAGGAAATGATGAGTCATGAGTCGCAGTCAGACTGATCTCAGCTGTCACTGCGTCTTCACGCTGATATTTGATTGAAGGTTGTGACGTCAGGTGACAAAAATTCAGCATCAGGACATCGTCTAAAGCCAACGATGTCATCTTAACGTATAATACATACAACAGATGACGCCGATATTTTGTTGGTTTGAAGTTGTGTTAATAATCATTCAAAATCAAACGTCTTCCAATCTTTTAACTGAGTTAAACTGTTTCATCTTTGAGATGGTTCATATTAAAGCCTGTTGATGTCCTGACATCAGTCAGTCATCAGCTCGTCACTGTTTCCATCTTTAATCTGACATCACATCCACTCTGATTTCTACGAGGGACGCATTCCATTTTCCAGAACCAATCACAAGAGACCAAAGTATCCACCTGAATCTAACGTCAACATGTTGGTGATTTGCCTCCCAAATTTGAGCGATAATTTTTGGTAATAAATTTTGCCTTTTTTAAATGGAAAATATGTCTTCCAAATTTGGTGATAATTTTTTGTGATACATTTTAACAGTTTGTTTTAAAGAAAACCTCCAAATTTAGCTAATTTTCAGATTTTGCTGATAATTTTTAGCAACACATTGTTGTGACACGTCACACAGACCGAAACCGTGAAACCAGAAATTATCAGAGGGAGGCTCAGGGGAAATATTTGATCGAAACAATAACAATAATACTAATAATGATAAAAACAAAGCCCCCCTTTCAAACAGATAAGTAAAGAACAGTCCCTAACCAGAGAGCGCGCTCTGCCAGAAAACCCTGAAGGCAAACTTCTCCCAGCAACATCTGTTACCATGCCAACCATCTGGTTCTGCTGGTGTTTGAAGAGCGCAGCAACAAACTGGGATGCTGGGCGACATTAAGAAAACATGCTTGATCAGAACGGCAGCGTCGTCTCGTCTGTAGGGCTGCTGCTGCTTTATTACTGGTTCCACCTCGACAGCAGTGTTAGCTGGTGCTGTGTGATGTCATGATGCCAAACGACTCGGAGGAGTGGGCGGGGTCAAAGGTTGGAGCCTGGCAAACCCACTGAGACGCTGGGAACAAATGTCAAGTTTCATTTGACGTTGGAGTAAATTCTGTTTGGATGAATTACTGAGATGAACAGTCGTCATTATAGTCACTGAATCTGATGTCACGCCCTGTCAGGTCGTCAGAGGAACAAACGGAGCCGCAGTTTGTGTTTTTGTCGAGTTTTATTGTTTCATGAATCAGTGAGAAGATTTAAATCATAAACTGAAAACAATGGAGCTGAAATCTTCATATTTCTGTTGAATAGATGGAGACAGAAACAGAAAGAGACAGAGGAGCAGAGGAACATTCAACATCCTTCAGTAACGTGTTTCCTTTGTAGAGGAAATGAGGCCAACATGGCGTCGACGTGTCGGACGGACGCTTTGTTGTAGAGAAAGAGACAATCAGAGAGAGACGGAGAGATGGACGTCAGATTAACATTATCTCTCTCTGCAGAAACAGAGATGTAATCCGTCCATCCTCCCAGCAGAGAGATGGAGGGATTATAGAGACGGCAACACACACACACACACACACACACACACACACACACACACACACACGCACACACACACACACACACACACGCACACAGGCTGCCTCTGTACATGTGTGATGTAGACATGATTTGACAAACAGTCTCATTCAGTGTCATTAATGTCATGTTTGTCTGATTTATTTCTGTCCCTGTTTCAGATTTAAGAACACGTAACGTTACAGTTTATTTATTCTGCATCCTTTTAATTCTAACCTCTGCACCAGTTCATGTCTCTGATTCCTATTTCGACTCACATGTTTTTCTGTTTCTACATATTTAATGAGCATGTTGGAGGAGCCCGAGCTCTAACGACCGCCGCTCTGTGAACATGACAATAAATAATTTACAATCCCTCATGATGATCGGAACAGACCTGATGTTAAAGCAAAATATATAAATATGTGTAGTGAGTTCATCACGCCACAGAAAAAGTGTTATAAACCACCCTGACAAATTTAAATGATAAAAAAAAAGTAAAATCAGGTTTCAAAATCATGAAACAATGAACATTATTCTCTGCGCTGAGACGCTGGGGGTGTGGCCTCTGAAGGAGCTGAGCCAAAGAACGAGGCCCTGCGAAACAGCAGACTCTCTTTAGCAGCTAATGCAGTAACACAGCAACATATGCTTCAGCAGCTGGAGGCAGAGTTTTTAAAGAGTGTCAAACTTTTTGCGCGCTGTTTTTGAGTTGCAGTGCGTCTGGTGTTTGCTGCCGGAGCACTCTGAACTCCTCAAATTGAAAAAACTTCTCAGAGAAGAAGAACGCCCCACAACATCTCTGCTTTTCCCCATTGTCCAATGGGATGATGTGAGAGGCGGGGCTTCTGTGGTGGTGATGACAAGTTTACAGTTGGTAAACAATGGAGGAGAAACTGGTGGTAGTGGCTGCTGGATACCCAGGGCTATACGACTTCACAAAGCACAGTTAGCACCATGTCAATAGAAAACAGCAGATAAGTGCAGTACTGTAAACGTCCATGATGGAGGAGAAGCTCCTGGACCAACTGGTGGTTCTCTCCATGATCCAGCCTCTTTTTTAGGGTCTCATGTACCCACACAGATCTCTGTTTATCTGCTGACAGCCTCTCACCCTCAACCAGAGCTACACACACACCCTCTGCCTCAACATGGCAGCAGCTACACACTGATTACTGCAGGATACACACACTGTGGACTGATGACACAGGAAGGTTAGAGTGAGGAGGTGATGGGCTGGTTGCCTGGCAACAATAAAAAGGAGCAGCAAGTGTTTTTTTTACTAGTGGCATTCAATTAAAAAAACAAAAACAAAAACAAAAGGCACTGCGGTGCACCACGTGTTTTTCAACCTGCAAAACACTGTCTGTAACACAGGTTGAAGAACAAGCTGCTGCGCTGCTACACACTCTCATTAGCGTTTACCTAGTAGCATAAAACACACACGCCCAGCGAGCTGAAGAGTGAAGCACTGCACAGTGTGCAGTGACACAAGACGTTATGTAGGTGGTGCGTTTTTACAAACTTTCAATGTCATTTTGATTAAATAATTTTTCTTCTTCTTCTTCAGGTGTATGCGATCCTGGTCAGTCACCCTCCTCAGTCCAACGACCACCTGACTCCGACACCTGTCTCCTACACCGCCGGTTTCTACCGGATCCCTGTGGTCGGCTTGACAACACGCATGTCCATCTACTCTGACAAGGTAACCTGAATATTCAGAGCTTTAAAATGAAACGTTTTTTCTCACACTTTGTGGTGCCTTTAATGTCTTTGTTTCTTCATCATGGTGTTCCTCAGGGCTCCATACTGGGTCCTCTCATATGTTGAATGTTCCTCCACTCCTCTTCAGTCTTTATAGCTCATCATGTGGTATAAAACAGTAAACTTCTTAGTATCATGGAGCCAACAGTCTGAATGAAATACAGGAACATTACAGAGAGTAACGTCACTCTAAATACAATCATAGTTTATTTTACAGAATCTCCTCATCATGCAAATTGTCATGCCACGTCACTCCGCATCATATGTGTGTGAAATCAACGAATCAATGAATGAACTTCCTCCGTTACATCCTCAGCATCATTCGTCCCCGGAGCATCTCCCCAATCATTTACATTAGTGCAGATTTTTAAAGTGTTGCAAATAAGTGTATGACGCAACATCACGCTACTCACTTCATTTGCACGGCTTAATTCATGTATTTTGTGTCCTCTGTGTTGCATCCATCAGGCTGCCTGCTGTGTCTTTCCATTAACTTCTCATGCACAAATTGTTTTATTTGCGCCTGGTTTGAAAACGACATCAGGGTTGCAGTGGTTCTGTGGTGTCAAGGTACACTGTGATATTAAAATTGCGGGTTATCATACCGTGTACATTGGCTGATCTACGATATTGAAAAACAAAATCCCACTGGACGTTGAATCTCTCTTTTCTTTGAGTTATTTTTTTAAGAGGAGACTTTTTACACAAACTTTCATTAACTAAATGTTTCAAGTTTCAGTTACTGTAATAAAACCTTTGTTCAACCAACAATAACCTTCTGGTTTCATTCCTGTGAGGATCGTTCTGACTGATGAGAAGATCAATACTGTAACACTGCGATGTTTTCTGAGGCGGTTATCAGACCATGAAAATGAATGAATCCGTCTCTGTCTTCATCCTGTTTTAGTATTTTGTGATTACAGTGAATGTTAGTTCTTTGTGTTCAGCTCTGTGTGTTCCCGTCATGTTCCGGGTGTTTGTTCCGTGTACGAAGGAGGGTTCAGAGAGTTCAGTGGTGCTCGCTGAGACTCTCCTGTGTTGCCTTCAGGCTCCATTAAGTGCAGGTTGTAGAATATTTAGTCCAGTTTGTCCCAGTTTGGAGACTCTCTCTCTCTCAGACGTGTGAACTGGAAACCACTCAGAGTCTCTCTCACCTTTTACAATATTGATGAAATAGTTCAGAGTGTCATCAGTCCCAGAACATCCCAGAACATCCCAGAATATCTCAGAGTATCTCAGAGTATCCCAGCACTCCCAGTGAACAGCACTCTGCAGGTTGATCCACAGCGATGAAATATTCAGGTGTTTGTCAGTCAGTGTTTCAGGTGCAGTGTGTTTGATTTTAACACCAGCAGCAGCAGCAGCAGCAGAGTCACCTCACTGAGATTCCATATAGAGATGATATGTTTAAAGGGTCAGTTCACCCAAATTACAAACCAAAACACACTCCCTGTACTTGCTCATGTGATGTGAAGACAGTTTAAATTCTACATATCATTAATAATCGACACAGCATAGTGTCCAGATATTTTTGTGTGGCCGGGTATCGATTTTTTTATTTATAAATAATCATTAAGATCTAATAAGATAAAGTTTTCCTTGAGGTACATAATTTACAGTTGATAAAAAGGTGATAAATCACAATATATTTTATCACGATACTCAGCGTGTCGCAACATATTGAAAATTGCAAGATTGTCCTGAGACCCTGTGTCCTCATGTGAGGACGTCACACGTTACTTGACTTCATACTTCCTTCTGTCTAACTCAGACCTGTTGTCCTCCCTCGCAGACACTTTTTTGTGCCATCTAGTGGTAGTGAGCGCACAATACACTCATCCATGTGAAAACAAGATGGCTGCCATCTCTGCTGAGTCAGTCTGCTGCTGATCCTTAGACAAGGACAAAACCTGATCACATGTTATTGTTGACACTTGTTTATTCAGGATTAATAATGTTCGTAGTTTGATACGGCAACAAATTTGACCAATTTTAGTAACAGACACGAGATAGGACGCTCTCCATTAGGAAGTACTCGTTTGAGGACACGGGGACTTTACTATTGTTGATGTTTAGTTTTGTATCCTCGTCAGGTCCGACTGCTCCCACATAGTGAGCAGAAATTAAAAATGCATATCAAACAAAGGTTCAGAAGGATAATATTGTAACATCCTGGTACATGTTCCAGAAAATATATCCAGAAAATACAAAACATCAGACAGAGAATCAGTTAAAGGTTCAGTGTGTCAGATTCAGGACGATTTAGTGTCGTCTATCAGTGAGGATTACAAATTACAGATTACAGATTACAACCATCTGAAACTTCCCCTGGTGAGAATTCCTTCAGTGTTGAGGAGTTGAATTATCCTCAGAGGTCTCTTCCTCTCAGAAACACACGCACACCAGCTGATTTAAACCAGGAAACACTCTGAAGAAAGACCTTAATCTGACGCTGCTCGTCACAGACGAGCTGCAAAATAAAACGTGAATATCCCTAATGCAGCTTTCAAACACGCTCAGACATCATAATAAGAGATGTGACCAACTCGCTGTCTTTGGATTATCTGTACTCACTGATTGATGATCCAAATGCTTTGTCCAGCTGCATTTCTGCCAGTATCATAATAAAAGTACACAATAACTTACAAGTCATGATTTACCTTTAAACCAGTGAATAGCTGCAGCCCTACTCAGCTGTCAGATTTATACCTGATGATCCATCACAGTGTCAGGTAACATGGACCCTCAGGCTACATCCACACTGATACACTTTCTTTTTAAAACACACAACCATAGCTACGTTTATGCCCAGAGTCCACACGAGTTTTCAAAATGGTGACGCCACATTCACTTCCTGTTTGGGTCAGAACGCTGAGGTCAGTGGGTTTAACAGGGACAAACAGCTGAGTGTCAACAGTGGACAGAGACACCACGGGGAGCATGTATAATGAGAACAAGATAGAACCAAGGATTGACCCTTGAGGCACACCATACTTGATATTGGAAATGGATGACATGATGTTGTGTATGTAGGCTCAGCGTCCACCCAACATGGAGCTCAGGTCATTAATAACCAGGCTAACACTCCTCCTCCTCCTCCTCTTCCTCCTCCTCCTCCTCCTCCTCAGAGCATCCACCTGTCGTTCCTGAGGACGGTGCCTCCGTACTCCCACCAGGCTCAGGTCTGGTTCGACCTGATGAGAGAGTTCAGGTGGAACCACATCATCCTCATCGTCAGCGACGACCACGAAGGCCGAGCGGCTCAGAAGAGACTGGAGACGCTGCTGGAGGAGAGGGAGACCAAGGTCAGGACACACACACACACACACACACACACACACACACACACACACGCTCACACACACACTCACACACACTGTGTGTAGATACAGTTTATACACACACTAACAGTGTGAGGACACGCGTGTGCTGACCATCATGTGTTGATGTAACTGTGTGTGTGTGTGTGTTTGTGCTTCGTTCTAATCCAGGTGTGTGTGTGTGTGTGTATGTGAGTGCTGGTCACTGCATGACAAACAATGATCTGCTATGTGTGTTTGTGTGCGTGCGTGTGTGTGTGTGTGTGTGTGTGTGTCATAACTCCTCCATCATCAGACTGCAGTTTCACTTCTATTAGCTGAGTGTACAGACGGAGCGTCTCACACTGACGTCCCTCAGTACCAGTTTTTAATGTTTTTATTACATCTGTATGAGGCAGAATTTATACTTCTGCGCTGAATCGACGCCAAAGCTTTGGCATAACACACCGAAATGTGACCACACGTCACAGTGACACAGACCTGCTGTGTGTCTCTGTGAGCTGAAACCATTTCCCTCAGTGGAAACAAAGCTTTGATTTACTTTCATTTCACAGACAATAAATAGTGAAGCCAATAAAGCCTCCACACACTGTGTGTGATTTATCCTGGCTGAAATATGAGCAGAGCAAATCTCTGCTAGCTGCTAGGCTAATTTATACAATGTAAAATGCCATAGGCTTGTGCTAATAACGTTAGCGTGTTGTATTTGTTTGGAAAACGTGTCCAGATAAAGACAAGTGTTTGTCTGTGAATGCTGCCAGTTATAGTGAAGCTGATTTGTGTTTGACACTGTCTCTATTAAGCCATGTTTAATGTGCGTTTACTGTGTGTTTAATGTGTTTAATGTGTGTTTACTGTGCGTTTACTGTGTGTTTAATGTGTGTTTAATGACTGTTTAACGTGTGTTTAATGTGTGTTTAATGTGAGTTTACTGTGTGTTTAATGACTGTTTAACGTGTGTTTAGTGTGTGTTTAATGTGTTTAATGTGTGTTTAACATGTGTTTAATGTGTGTTTAATGTGTGTTTAATGACTGTTTAACGTGTGTTTAGTGTGTGTTTAATGTGTTTAATGTGTGTTTAACGTGTGTATAGTGTATGTTTAATGTGTATTTAATGTGTGTTTAATGTGTGTTTAACGTGTGTTTAGTGTGTGTTTAATGTGTTTAATGTGTGTTTAACGTGTGTTTAGTGTATGTTTAATGTGTGTTTAATGTGTGTTTAACATGTGTTTAACGTGTGTTTAGTGTGTGTTTAACATGTGTTTAGTGTATGTTTAATGTGTGTTTAGTGTGTGTTTAATGTGTGTTTAACGTGTGTTTAATGACTGTTTAACGTGTGTTTAGTGTGTGTTTAATGTGTTTAATGTGTGTTTAACATGTGTTTAATTTGTGTTTAATGTGTGTTTAACGTGTGTTCAGTGTATGTTTAATGTGTTTAATGTGTTTTTAACGTGTGTTTAGTGTGTGTTTAATGTGTGTTTAACGTGTGTTTAGTGTATGTTTAATGTGTGTTTAATGTGTGTTTAGTGTGTGTTCAATGTGTGTTTAACGTGTGTTTAGTGTACGTTTAATGTGTGTTTAATGTGTGTTTAACGTGTGTTTAGTGTATTTAATGTGTGTTTAATGTGTTTAATGAGTGTTTAACGTGTGTTTAGTGTGTGTTTAATGTGTTTAATGTGTGTTTAACGTGTGTTTAGTGTGTGTTTAATGTGTGTTTAATGTGTGTTTAATGAGTGTTTAACGTGTGTTTAGTGTGTGTTTAATGTGTTTAATGTGTGTTTAATGTGTGTTTAGTGTGTGTTTAATGTGTGTTTAACGTGTGTTTAGTGTACGTTTAATGTGTGTTTAATGTGTGTCTAACGTGTTTAGTGTATGTTTAATGTGTGTTTAATGTGTGTTTAATGAGTGTTTAACGTGTGTTTAGTGTGTGTTTAATGTGTTTAATGTGTGTTTAGTGTGTGTTTAATGTGTGTTTAACGTGTGTTTAGTGTGTGTTTAATGTGTGTTCAATGTGTGTTTAGTGTGTGTTTAATGTGTGTTTAATGTGTGTTTTTTGTTTTTTTTTTTTTGTGGTTTTTGTGTTTGATGTGTGTTTAATGTGTGTTGAATGTGTTTTTTGTGTGTAATGTGTGTTTTTTGTGTTTAATGTGTTTAATGAGTGTTTAACATGTGTTTAGTGTATGTTTAATGTGTGTTTAATGTATGTTTAATGTGTTTTAACATGTGTTAGTGTGTGTTTAATGTGTTTAATGTGTGTTTAGTGTGTGTTTAATGTGTGTTTAACGTGTGTTTAGTGTGTGTTTAATGTGTTTAATGTGTGTTTAACATGTGTTTAGTGTATGTTTAATGTGTGTTTAATGTGTGTTTTTTGGGTTTTTTGTTTTTTGTGGTTTTGTGTTTGATGTGTGTTTAATGTGTGTTGAATGTGTTTTTTGTGTGTAATGTGTGTTTTTTGTGTGTTAAGTGTGTTTAATGTGTGTTTTTTGTGTTTGATGTGTGTTTGTTTGATGTGTGTTTAATGTGTGTTTAGTGTGTGTTTAATGTGTGTTTAATGTGAAATTAGTGAGTGTTTAATGTGTGTTTAGTGTGTGTTTAGTGTGTGTTTAATGTGTGGGTAGTGTGTGTTTGATATGTGTTTAATGTGTGTTTAGTGTGTTTTAATGTGTTTAATGTGTGTGTTTAATGTGTGTTTTTTGTGTTTGATATGTGTTTGTTTGATGTGTGTTTAATGTATGTTTAATGTGTGTTTAGTGTGTGTTTAATGTGAAATTAGTGAGTGTTTAATGTGTGTTTAATGTATGTTTAATGTGTGTTTAGTGTGTGTTTAATGTGTGTTTAACCTCATGAGTCCTGAACTTTGTTTGGTCTGCATTTTTAATCATTCCTAGCTATTTGGGATCAGTAAGTCAATAAGTATAAAAAAACTCAACATTGTCAATGATGATAAAGTCCCGCTGTCCTCAAATGAGATGACACTAATGTCCCAGTGTCTTCAAACGCGTACTTCCTTCTGCGTACTCGTGTCCTAGCTTGTTACTGTTGCTAAAATTGGTCAAATTTGTTGCCATATCAAACTGTAAACACTATTAATTGTAAATAAACAAGTTTCAGTCATAAAATGTGATCAGGTTTTTGTGTACGGATCGGCTGCAGGCTGACTTTTTTCACATAGATTAGTGTATTGTGCTCTTACTACCACTAGATGGCACAAAAAGTGTCCACGAACGAGGCCAACAGGTCTAAGTTCGGCAGAATGAAGTATAAGGTCAAGTAAACCCAAAATGTGATGTCCTCATATAAGGACACAGGGTCTCAGGAGGTTTCATGTGAAATTAGTGAGTGTTTAATGTGTGTTTAGTGTGTGTTTAATGTGTGGTTAGTGTGTGTTTAATGTGTGTTTTTTGGGTTTTTTGTTTTTTTTGTGGTTTTTGTGTTTAATGTGTGTGTGTTTTTTTGTGTGTGTTTATGTGTGTTCAATGTGTGGTTTTTGTGTGTTTAATGTGTGTTTTTTGTGTGTTTGTGTTTGATGTGTGTTTAATGTGTGTTAAATGTGCTTTTTGTGTGTTTAATGTGTGTTTTTTGTTTTTGTGTGTTTAATATGTGTTTTGTGTGTTTAATGTGTGTTTTTGTGTTTGATGTGTGTTTAATGTGTTTTTTTGTGTTTGGTGTGTCTTTGTTTGATGTGTGTTTAATGTGTGTTAAATATGTGTTTTTTGTGTGTTTAATGTGTATTTTTTGTGTTTGATGTGTGTTTAATGTGTGTTTTTTGTTTTTGTGTGTTTAATGTGTGTTTTTTGTGTTTGATGTGTGTTTTTTTTGTGTGTTTAATGTGTGTTTTGAGGTGTAACTGCAGAGTGACACAGACACACCGCCACACAAGGTTAAATGCAGACAATAGCGTGGGCCTTGTGTGTAGGTTAAGGTGCTTAAAGTCAGCTGGCTGATGATGTCACCTGACACTACATACAGCCCATCCTCCTTTCCTCTCCTCTGCTCTTACTCCCCTCGCTTTAACTCATTAATGTCAGCGAACATTTACAGTTAGTTTTAGCCAGCGCTCACAGTAAACAACTGTTCTCACATTGAAAGATCCTGCTGGAGGAATCGATGAAATACAATCTAGTTTTCAGGCCAGTCCAGGTAAACAGAAAGTCTGATTGTTGTATCAAACAAAAACCTCAGTCATATCCCAGCTGGCACTGGATGTCAATATGACGCCACATAGACGCTGGACGCCTAAACAGGACAGACGTTAAACGTTGTTGGAATGGAAATCAGGTTGACAATATTCTAAATGTCGAAGAAGGCGCAGGGTTTTGTGTCAGCGTTCTGCGTCAAGGTGATATCGGCATGAGACATTTGGAAGATGCTGGATTTTGGTTACTTAACAGCATGACTTAAAACCAACAAAATATCAGCGTCACGTGTCGTTGGCATTATAGACGTCGGCCTGGTATTGAATTGTAATTTCAGTCACCCGATGTCACGACTTAAATTCAACCAAGTTTAAACGTCTAAAGTTCACTTCAGACCAAAGATCAGTGACAAGATGAAACCGTTTCAGAATGTTGCAGAGAAAAGTGTCAGCAGTGTGAACTGACCGTCTGAGCTTGACTCAAGCTGGCTGATGGTGTCAAGTCCAAGTAGGGTGAGCTGGAGGGGTGATGGATGGGTCCAACAAACACCGCCTTTCACCCAGGAGGTGTGTGTCAGCTAAACGTAAAAATGTGTGTGTCGGCCAAACGTAACCATGTGTGTGTGTGTGTTGGCTAAACGTAAAAACATGTGTTGGCTAAACGTAGCCACGTGTGTGTGTTGGCTAAACGTAAAAACGTGTGTGTCGGCCAAACGTAACCATGTGTGTGTGTTGGCTAAACGTAAAAACATGTGTTGGCTAAACGTAACCACGTGTGTGTGTTGGCTAAACGTAAAAATGTGTGTGTCGGCCAAACGTAACCATGTGTGTGTGTTGGCTAAACGTAAAAACTTGTGTTGGCTAAACGTAACCATGTGTTTGTGTTGGCTAAATGTAACCACGTGTGTGTTGGCTAAACATAACCACGTGTGTGTTGGCTAAATGTAACCACGTGTGTGTTGGCTAAACGTAACCACGTGTGTGTTGGCTAAACGTAACCACGTGTGTGTTGGCTTAACGTAACCACGTGTGTGTTGGCTAAATGTAACCACGTGTGTGTTGGCTTAACGTAACCACGTGTGTGTTGGCTAAACGTAACCACGTGTGTGTTGGCTAAATGTAACCACGTGTGTGTTGGCTTAACGTAACCACGTGTGTGTTGGCTAAACGTAACCACATGTGTGTGTTGGCTAAACGTAACCACGTGTGTGTTGGCTAAATGTAACCACGTGTGTGTGTTGTTGAAGGAAAAAAAATCAGTTGGCGGTGTTGCACTGACGTAGTGCTTTTATTTTGAAAGAGACTGTATCAAACTGTACATTTCCTGTGAAAACAGAAGTGTATTTTGAAAACAGACAATGCATGTAACAGGCTGAAGTTGACACGGCGTCCCAGAACGTCAACAACCAACACACCCAGGGTACCTTGGACGCCATATGTGGACGTGGAAAGTCCATGAGCAAACGTGGACATGTGACGAGGTCACAGTGAGGATGATGATGATGATGATGATGATGATGATGGACGACGACACAGTCAGCTCAGATTCTGCGTCGCTTTGGAAACACTGATATGAAACATACAGATGTGACGTGTCTGTGGTTTTGCAGAAACGTTTCCTCCGGAGACTCAGTTCATCGTCCTGCTGACTTTCGAGTTCAGTTTCGTGACTAGAGTGTGATTGGATGACACATCAGTAACGTGTGTAGTTCAAGTGTTTTAAATGTGTCTCTGTGAACGTGTACCAGAGTCTGAACCTTAAAACATCTCCTCCTCCGTTTGTCGTTCTTTGGCTCCAGCTGAAGTTTGTCAGATTATCTGCTCAACAAATGTTTGTAGAAGTGAAACTGCTTTCTGTTTATACCTCCATCACCCCTCCATCACCCCTCCATCACCCCTCCGTCATCCCTCCATCATCCCTCCGTCATCCCTCCGTCATCCCTCCATCATCCCTCATCATCCATCCATCATCCTCCTGGCTTTATATTCTTTCTGCCAGAGGCGTCAGCGCAGCTTCTCTTCCATCACTTTCTTCTTCTTTTCTCTTTTTCTTTTTTATCTCCACCAAGAATGTTTGGTTAGTAGTTCGACTCTGAGAGGTGACGGAGAGGCTGAGACAGGCTCCACCCATTAATGATACGTATGAATAAAGATGAGACTCACCTGGAGCTCAGGTGATGAGACTGGGACAGCCGTGTGCAGGTTAAATATGGGAGACTTTTGTCCGTCTGAGTTTGAACATTTTCACTGTGTTCATGTAACTTCAGCTCAAACTTCTCTCATGTGTCCCATGATGTTTTTACGATCATCCTATTTTTACAGATTAACTTAATTTACAAATGTTTTCTGTTATTAAATCAGTTTTGTGCCGTCTTGGTGGAGTTTTACTTTATTTCCTCTTTTTTTTCCACCTTAGTTAAATTAACACCTTCAGTTATTTCTCTTCAGTCCTCTCTGTCTCTTTCTGTCCTCTCTCCTCCTCTCTGTCCGTCCACGTCATCTTTCAGTTCTTCACCTCCGTCTGTTGTCTGTCGTCTCATCTCCTCGACGCTGAAGGAGTCGGAGTCATGCAAACACATCTCAGCTGGCTCTGTCACAGCTGTCGACCTGCCTCACTGTTGACCCGACCGTCTGTCTGTCTGTCTGACACACACAGAGACACAGACAGACAGACAAACAGACAGACAGACAGGTTTGTTCCCTCTCTGAAGTTTCAGGAGTCTCAGTGAGACACAGTGATCACCTCAGCAATGAGTCCGTCAGCAGACAGGGAGTGTCTGACAGTGTTTATGCTCAGAGGGAGGAAGTGCTCACACCACAGAGCAGATTCACTCTGTGAAGCATCAAAATATACTTTAAGGAACCAAAAGTAAAGGAATAACATTTATTATATAACTAGCCGATCTGATCTCAGTGATCTGAGTGGATTGGCTGCAGTTTATATTTGATGAGTACAGGTGTAACACTTCACTGAATTTGTGGTATAGTGATTTTTTAAAAGAATTTCTTTTGGCTTTTTGCCTTTATTTGAACGGATGGCGTTCAGCAAAGGGCCTCAGGCTGGAATCGAACCTGCAGCCGCTGTGGCAGGGACATGGCCTTCATATATGTCACACCTTCCACTAAACCACTGGGTGCCACAACTTTTAACAAACCATCTTCTCAATCTTTGGATTTGCTGATCCATTTATTCTCAATATGATAAACACCACAACAGACAGCATGTTTCCTGTTTCGTCCTGTGAGCTGAATGTTGACAACATGAACATCATATTAAACACAGTTTAAACTGTAGATTTTATTTAACAGTTACAGGTTAGTTTAACGAATCGTTCATTACATAATGCGTACTGAACCGTGAGCCTCGTACTGAGCGCTTTAATATGAATATATGTACGGTTACATCCCATAATACTGAGCACCACTGTTCATATGTAAAGAGAAATAATTAGAGGACATGATTTATTGATGCGAACACACTAATGAGGTCTAATCTCAGTGACAGCTAACAGGCTGAGTGTGTGTGTGTGTGTGTGTGTGTGTGTGTGTGTGTGTGGTTGTGGCTGCGGCAGAGTGAAGGTAAAAATAAAAGCCCCTCAGAGTCCAGATGAGTTAAAGTTCAGACTTCTGTCTCACAGTGAGACTCATGAATGTTGGAGGACAAACATGAATATTACAGCACATTAGTTGAAGTAGGTGAAGTGAACTGCAGCGACTCTGAATTAAACATCTGATTCATAATGTAACACTGATGAATATCACAGAGGCTGCTGTACACACACACATACACACACACACAGTTACATACTGTACGGAGACAATAGACCGACAGTCTCTGCAGAGACGTAACATCTCAGCTCAAAGACAGGCTGTGAGGACAGGTCAAACACTGGGAGGATACAGACCCACTGTGTGAACAGCATAATGTTCATTTCCACTGCGCTGATTACTACTGCCTCAAAAACTCAACACTTCCTGTACAGATGTTTCACAGTAAAAGCCTTCCAGTGAATTTAAAGACTCTGTGTGTTCCATTGCCTGCACTGTAAGGTCCATATTGTGTAGTTCACCAGAAAACATTTAGACAAATGAAAGTTGGTACTCTACAAATTTTAGGAGCCGTGCAGCCGCTGCATCGTCAACAACTGATACTGATAATATTTCACAATAAAAGCCTTGTGTTAACAAATCAATCAATCAATCAATTAATTTTTTTTATAAAGCCCAATATCACAAATCACAATTTGCCTCACAGGGCTTTACAGCACACGACATCCCTCTGTCCTTTAGACCCTCACAGCTGATCAGGAAAAACTCCCCAAAAAACCCTTTAATGGGGAAAAAACGAGAGAGAGAGAGAGAGAGAAAGAGCGAAGGTGCCCGCTGCATTATAGGTGGTCCTCCGGCAGACTAGGCCTAAGTCAGCCTAACTAGGGGCTGGTATAGGTCAAGCCTGAGCCAGCCCTAACTATAAGAGAGGAAAAAGAGGAAAGTCTTAAGTCTAGCCTTAAATGTGGAGACAGTGTCTGCCTCCCGGACCGTAACAGGAAGATGATTCCACAGGAGAGGAGCCTGATAGCTGAAGGCTCTGGCTCCTGATCTACTTTTGGAGACTTTAGGGACCACGAGTAACCCTGCGTTCTCAGAGCGCAGAGTTCTGGTGGGATAATACGGCACTATGAGCTCTCTAAGATATGACGGAGCTTGACCATTTAGAGCTTTATAAGTTAACATTAGGATTTTAAATTCAATTCTGGATTTTACAGGGAGCCAGGGAGTAACGTCATTATAAATATGATTATAATTTATTTTCTGGCCTTTAGTCAACATGATGATGATCAGTCACAGTCAGTCTGGTGTTTGTGTTGTCTCTGTGTTTCCTGGTGACCACTGATGGCTTCAGTCCAACATCCTTTACCTCAGAACTAAATCAGTACAATAACAGTTTAGTGTCACGCATAAAGAAAATAAAGCTTTGAATTACGTCTCCAGCTTCGTTTCTACAGAGTTTCAGAGCAGCAGTCGTCAGATCTCAGGCTCCCTCAGACACTGCTCATTAAATATGTAGACAGGAAAATCATGCAAACAAAAGTGAGACTTTTAAAACACAAAACAGTGCAGAATTTAAAATGTAGGAATGAAATAGAGCAAAAAAAGGTTCTACTGTGGTAGACAGAAATATAAACATTAGCTGTGGTCTGTAGGTAAACAGGTAGTTTGAAGGTAAAGGAACATGATGTTAAACCTGTGTGACTGTCTTTGTCTCATGTTTACTGATACAGACAGACAGAGAGACAGACAGACACACACACACACACACACACACACACACACACACACACACACACAACAGACACACACACAGACAGCATCCATCAACATTCACACATTAACAGCGTCAGAAACAGACAGCAAGTAAAAAGCTTTATAAAGGTACTGTGTGTGTGTGTGTGTGTGTGTGTGTGTGGTTCAGGGACTTTGCTTCAGGATGTAAATTTAATGAGATTAACATTTGGAGCGGATTGAGTCGAGGACTAATGGGACGCTCCGCCGCCACACTGACTCAACATCACAGGAAGTTTCAGTCTGATAGAATCTAACTTTAGTGAGACGGAGGAACAGCTGGTCACACACCGAGCCACACACGTCTGCTCTCATCACCCTCGACCACAGCTCATTGGTTTCAGACACAAGTCTCTGTTTCTGCGTATTGTGTATTTGTCCCGACGTGTTCTGTAACGGTGATTTGGACGTTCAGTCAGATTACAGGAATAAACATCTGAACAGGAAGACTTTAAAACCTGCTGCACCAGAACAGAAATCCTGAATAATTTTGGTTTGATAATTGTGTGAAGAGTGTCAAAGTATGGGCTGGTTTTATTTCTGAAGATTGGAAAATGAGGCAAAGTAGACTGAATAATGCACGCTACAAGTCTGAAGACATACAGAATATACTGTTTGTTTTCCTCTATATATATATGTATATGTATGTATGTATGTATGTATATACACATATATATGTATATACATATATATGTGTATATACATACATATATATGTATGTATATATATATATATTCTCATAACCCATTTTTGCAGGCTTTATGTTCATCAGATTTCCAGGTCATTTGAACTAAAGGACAAAAAATGTTTCAAATTTATTTGTAGAACTCACATGTCAGTTTTGTCCTTTAAGTGGGAATTAAACCAGTTTTACTCTGTGCCAGAGAGTCCCACCCACTTTTCCGACATCCGTTGGTCCGACATCCAATTAGTCCGATGGTCTGCGGTGCTGAACGGCTCCTGGCGAGCGCATTTCTACCTTGATGGTGCGCCGCGACTGGCTCTGGGTCAGTTGGGAAAGGCTTGAGGCGGAGCAGGCTCACAGCTTATGTGTTTGTCACTTTCTTTTTCATTTTAACCCACACCATGATCTTTTCCTGACCCTAACCAAGTGATTTTTGTGCCTAAACCTAACCAGACCTTAACCACAGGGCATCATGATGATTTTGGAACAATGGGACTTTGGAACGATGGGTTTAATATGGTCGAAATAATGGGATGTCGGACCAATGGGCAGTTCCCCTCCTGCAGGTTTAATCTTGACTGTAAGGCAAGGCAAGTTTATTTATACAGCACATTTTGGCAACAGGGCATTTCAAAGTGCATTACATAAAACATCAAAAGTATAGAGACCAAGTGCAAAAGAAAAACTATATTGTAAAAGAACATTTAAACACAATTAAATTGCCATTAAAGAGCCAGAAGGGTTGAAAATGAAATGAAGACTAAAATATATGAATCAAAGTTCCAGTGCAGCATAAGAAACGTATAAACATTTGATTTAATAAAAAGCAGCAGCCAACAGAACAGTCTTCAGTGGACTGGAGCGGAAGCGTTGTTGGACCATAGTCCCCTGATGATGCAAATCTTTGCATTGCCTGCATAATTATGCTAAAATAGTTTAACGTTGTCTGAGCAAGTGGATATGTGTTAAACAGAAGAGGCCCCAGTATGGAGCCTTGGGGAATTCCACATGTCCGTTTGTCCTTTAAGTGGCAATTAAAGCAGTTTTGTTCTGTGCCAGAAAGTCCCGGCCGGCCAGCTTTCTAGCTGGTCTAGTTACATGCTGTAGTTAACCAAATCTTTAGGCAATGATAAGGACAATACATCACTTTTTATTGATACAGTTTTGCTAAATTACCAATAAAAGGATGAACCGACTTGATGAGTGCTGCTGACGATCTAGCAGTCACACAATACTCCGTGTGCCATAAGCCAGCCCCCCCCCCCCCCCCCCCCCCCCACACACACACACACACACACACACACACAAATTTACCCTGTAGTAAGACACACATTCAGTTTACAGCGATCAGTCTGCGGATTCACAGTAGAAATTGACTGGAATTTTTGAAACAACCGTATCTTCATTTCAGAAGTAAGAACAGCTTCTGACGCTGTCAGCTGTGGTTGGTTCAGCTGAAACTTTATCAGCTGACTGATGTCAGACTGAGTCTGTCTGATTTACATGTTAATATAAAAGCTGTTTGTAGATGAATCAGCTGCGAAGAGTCGGTGAGAACGGAGGTCGACAGCTTCCTGATTCCTCTTTCAAACACATCCTTTGGTTCTTTGTTCTCCGTTGGCTCTAAAAATAAAATACAGCTCTGTTCACAGCAGCTCTCCAAATCTATAATTATCTCCAAACTAAATATACACCTGAAGAGACAGATGTGTCAACTGATTATGACACAAATGGTTTTTATATGGAGGAATTTTATCAGTCTTTTAACCACCTCATGCACTTCCTCTCATCACTGGACGTTTAGCATTTTAGGTTGTAAAACTGTTTTGAAATGTGCCATTAGATTATTTTAACTGTTGAATAAAAACACAGCTGATTATTTAATATGCAAGTGATAAATTCATCTGGACCCAGCAGACACCGGTCCCTGCAAAAACAACAAGGAAAAAAACACTAAAGCACATGTGGGTTAATGAGCTTTGAGAACTGGTGTCACATTTAAAAAACGTTTATCTCTTAAAGGGACAGTTCAGGTTTGTTGCAGTGGGGCTGTGTGAGGTATTTATCCACAGTCAGTGTGTTACCTCAAATAATAAAATTGAAATTCAGGTAAAATATCAAAAAGATTTTCGAAGTACAACAAGGCAGACAGGTGGGCAGACAGGTGGGCAGACAGGTAGGCAGACAGGTGGGCAGACAGGTGGGCAGACAGGTGGGCAGACAGGTGGGCAGACAGGTAGGCAGACAGGTGGGCAGACAGGTAGGCAGACAGGTGGGCAGACAGGTGGGCAGACAGGTGGGCAGACAGGTGGGCGGTCAGTGATGTGTTTGCGTGCTTCGGCGTGCCGTCACACTTGAAGCAGATCATGTGTTGGATGCTTTTGGCCCTCTTCATTTCCTCTGACTGTCTATAATCTTCTTCTGTGTCTGCATATTTTCTCTGTGCACATTACCATCAGACTAAAAACAGGAACTATGAAAACCTCGACCAACAGAACTTTGACTTCAGGAGAACACCCAAGGTATAAACTTGCATGGTCAAATGATGCACGCCGCCCAACCAATCTCTGAGCTCGCCCGGTAGTAGCCAAACACCAGTCCGCCCCGCCCCCCAGAATCCAATCCAGAGATAGACTCTTATCCTGGTGGCTCGTCTTTTCTCCACCATCTCTTTACGTTCTTTTGATTTTTCATAATTCCTGCACACTGGGGATGGGTTCACACTCGCAGGAGAGACGCCCTTCCTCTTCCTCCCCCTCCTCTTCTTCCTCTCCCCTCCCCTTCCTCCCCTTCCTCCTCCTCCTCCCCTCCTCCCCCCTGAGTTCTCCTCCATGTGAAGGGTTGCATGTAGCCAGGCTGAGGCTTGGTTCTGTCTGCAGATCTGAGGAACACCGCCCCACCAGGATCCTCTCACTCCTCTGCAACATCAAACCTCCTTTTCTTTTTCTGTTGGGAAATGAACCACTTCCTCCTCCTCCTCCTCCTCCTCCTCCTGCTGCTCCTATGCTCCCTGCCTCTCTCCTTCTCCTCCTCCTCCTCCTTCTCTCCACTCGAAGTTTTTTTTTTGATTTGCGGTTGCATCAGCGCTCTCTAACATGCACGTCCCTGATTGGTTGGTTGGTTGGAGTCTTGAAAGCGCCTCAGTTTGCATGTGCCACCACACCACGCACAACTTTTTGCCCCTCCTTCTTTGTCTTCAAGCTTCGACTTTCAGTTTCCTTTCAGTTCAGCAGATCTTCAACACTTTTTGTCTCCATCTTTTGGCCCCGCCCCCTCCCCCCGTGGTGGCGTGGGTGAGAGGGAGCATGGTCGAGGCTGGGGTCATGGGGGCAGGGTGTTGGGGTGGGAGGGGGAGGGGAGTCTGACGGTTCACAGCTAATAATGCCTGTCCTATGATGTTCTGTGGTGTTCTGTTCTGCTGTGTTTCTAAATGTCCCACGATGTGACCTGTCGCCCTGCACCAACACCTGTCGCCCTGCACTGTCGCCCTGCACCCTCACCTGTTGCCCTGCGCCCTCACCTGTCACCCTGCGCCCTCACCTGTTGCCCTGCGCTGTCACCTGTCGCCCTGCGCCGCGGTCCTCCAGGCGGAGAAGGTGCTGCTGTTCAGTCCAGACACCAACCTGACGGCTCTGCTGCTGGAGGCCAAAGACCTGGAGGCCCGAGTCATCATCCTCTCTGCCAGGTCAGTAAGAGAAGAAGAAGGAGAGCGGAGTGGGTTGGTGTTCAGTAACTGCTGCTCTGAGGTGTTTGTTTGGGCGTAGCTCGGCTCTATGAGCTGTGCTGTGGTGTAGCTGTGCAGCTGCAGGGCTGTGGATGTGTTGGATCGATATCAATTCTGATACTGACCTGATTAATCAGGCTGCGTATCAGTCAGATGAAGAACGACCTTCATCATCTCCTCACAGAGACTCAGAGATTAGACCTGTAGAGAGACGAGTGCTGGTGTTTATGAGCCTGTGACTCTGCCCTCACTGTGAGTGGCTTTAGATAAACACATCGGCTGAATAAATGTCTTGTATTTATGGAAATGAAATGGTGAAATTCTGTGTTGATACTGATCTATTTTCCTGTTGTTGTTTAGTTCGTTTTTGTTGTTATTTACTTGCTCTTATGTGCCAGAGACGTCTTGGTTATAAAATAATAAATGAGAGGTTTCACAGTCTGTGAAGCAACATCTCCTTAAAAATGAAAATAATAATAACTGCTTCAGACATTTTTTCATGCCTCCAAAACGGCAGTAGCCACGGCCGGAGGCTGGTGGGCGGAGTCATGCCACCACAGGGTGGTGATTCTTGTCTCTCTTTTTTAATTACTCAAACCGATTAATTATCAAATTAGCTGTGTAGTGTTTGCTGTAGTGTTGTCATGTGGTTGCTATGGTTCCTGTGGTGGTTGTTAGGGTGTTGTTGGGTATCCTGAGATGTTCTTGGGGTGTACTGGATGTTAGTCGTGCTCACTCTGAGGCCGTCAGGATGAATTGTGTCCTATGGTTATTATATGTGTGTGTGTGTGTGTGTGTGTGTGTGTGTGTGTGTGTGCTGTAAATGTCGTCAGCTGCAGCCTCACATCTGTGTGTGTGTTCTCTGTGTTCACAGCGAGGATGAAGCGGCGGCGGTGTATAAGGCGGCGCGGCAGCTCAACATGACCGGCTCTGGTTACGTGTGGCTGGTCGGGGAGAGAGAGATGACGGGCAAAGCGCTGAGTGAAGCTCCAGACGGTACATCAGCATCCTCTTCCTCCCCTCTCTTCTTCCTCACTCCTCTTCTTCCTCTCTCTGTCTCTGACTCTCTCTCAGCTCTGTTTCCATCCAACTGTCACCAACAAAGTTTCAGCAGACGTTTTGTGTGTGATGAAACAGGCGTCAGGAGGCAGTTAGCACTAATGAAGTTGTTACATCGGCCTCATCACACATCAGAAAATAAACCCGTCACCTGCTGAGAGGAGCAGATCACAGTCTGCAGGAGCTGCTGCTCAACTCTTTCTATTCTTTCTTTATTTGTACCAGACGCAGCTTTACACGCTGAGCTCAGTCGTATCAGGACGGCGTGTAGCTGCTCAGATAAACACCTGATTCACACAGTCGTCTGGTATCAAGCACAGCTACAACACATAAAACTGTACAAATGAAGCAACACCAGAGTTTGTCTCCACACATGCTGTCTTTAAAATCACTCATTACTGATTTGTGTAAAATCTGATTTAATGCTCAAAATAAACACCAAAGAGTCAGAAATAATCAGCTGTGATCTCCTGATGACATCAGAGCACAAAAACTGACTGATGCAGTTTTAAATGCCTCAAAAAAATGTGACCCACTCAGTGTGTCTCCAGTCACAGTGAAGTGTTTCTACAGTCCCAGCTGGACGAGGACATCTAACTGGCCTACTGTCCTTGTCCCAGTACACAAGCACGGGAGGGGAATCCATTTATTGAGCCAAGTATGTGCGACTCCTCTACGATAGGTGGAGATATGCCTCCTTTCAGCTTGTTAGTATTGGACCTTTTTCCTGTTGACCTATTACGTCACAGACCAAACAATGGACAAACAAGTTAGCTACGGTTAGCTAGCAGCTAACTGCTACCATGGTGGACAACTTTACAGCTCTGTACATTTGGTCCGTCCAAAAAGTCACGGCTCTGGATGTAGATTTCTCCATGTTGTTACCGGCTTCTTCTTCTCTTACACATTTAATGCTATTGGACTTCCGGGTCAAAGCCCGGGGCGGAAACTGTGGAGCATGCTCAGAGCGCCTCGGCCAGTTTGGCTCTGACTGACTGTATACATGCAGGAGTCACATGATCTGGGTGTGTTAGTCCCACTGTGACACATTCACTGCAGGACCATTTCACTCACACTGACATGTTTACAGGGGTTTATATAAATCTGTTTCCTCTGTCGTCATGGAAACAGACTGAGTGTGTTACATTTAAACGTTGGCTGGACAGGACCGGGTGGTGTTTATGGTGTTGCCATGTGAAGTGTTTGGTGCAGCGAGGGTGTCAGGGAGTGTGAGGTTTCATTTAAACGCTGGAGTTACAGCAGTCAGTTACGACGATAATAAGCGACTGAAACAAAGGAATAAGCAGAGTTATTATTTTATTTAAATGTTGGATTCAGACTGTGTTCCATCGCCGGGGTTCATTTTCAGTGTAATTGCTAAATTATATTAAAATTTGTCTAAAAACGAATGAATGATCTGGATTCTCAGCAGTGACGTTGTTGACGTTGAGCTAAGTCCCGCCCTCGAACACAGACTGGCCAATTACAGCGTAGCATCTATCAGCTCCAGCAGCATCACAGCTGAGCTCCACACACTCACAGTCGCTTCACATTTCCTTCAGTTTCAGGCTGCTTTTGTGGATTTGGATCTGAACATTATGTCTGGAGCTCGTCGTGAGGTTGGAGGGAGACGTGTGTTTCAACCTCGTTCCAAAACCTACTGAATGTGACACATGCTACTGTTGGTCTCCTCCATCATCAGGAGGATTATTGGTCACTGCTAAAGCTTTGTTACAGTGAACAGTTTAAAAGCATTATAATGTGGTTGCTATGGCTTCAGCAGCTGGTTGCTAGGGTAGCTCTGAAGAGTTCACACTACACGACTGTTTGACTGGTCAGATCAGAATCAGCACACCAGGACTGAGCAGACATTAAAACACCCCTCACCATGACCAGTATGTCATGTGACTCGCAGGTTGACCCACAACCAGAGCACCCTGTAGGTTGACCTGTGCATTGGTGGGTCCATCCGTCCATCCGTCCGTCCATCCGTCCATCCATCCGTCCATCCATCCGTCCATCCGTCCATCCATCCATCCGTCCGTCCATCCGTCCATCCATCCGTCCATCCATCCATCCGTCCATCCATTCGTCCATCCGTCCATCCATCCATCCATCCGTCCATCCATCCATCCGTCCATCCATCCGTCCATCCGTCCATCCATCCGTCCATCCGTCCATCCATCCATCCATCCGTCCATCCATCCGTCCATTCATCCGTCCGTCCATCCATCCATCCATCCGTCCGTCCATCCGTCCGTCCGTCCGTCCGTCCATCCATCCATTTTCACCCACTTACCTGGAGCCAGGTGTGGTTAAGCACCCCAGACATCCCTCTCCCCAGCAACACGTTTGCAGCTGGTTACTTATAAAGTATCAAAGTCAAAAGGTGACTAAGCAGCGTTCAGAGTTAGTTATTAATATCTATAGAGTCTGTAGGTCTGATTTTCAAGACCTGCTCCTGAACCGGCAGTGTGACCTGCAGTTCTACACCCACCCCGCCGCCCGCGCACACAGTACGACCAAGTACTTCTCCAACCTGACCTGGCGAAACAAGATCCACAGCCCGGCCCAAAACCCCAAATCCTATAAAATTGTGCACCGTCAGGCAGCATGTTTAATGTGACGATTTTGGACACTTCATACACATCAAACTAAGATATTAGATTTCAAAACAATTCAGGAAATTATTAACAACAGTAAAACATTCAATTACATTATTATTATCAGTGCTTTATTTAAATATTTTTACCATCTAACATCTGCAGTCTGACCCGCATGTTCTTTGTTTGACCCAGAACCAAATAGCAGTTAGCAGCTAACTCAAAGAAGAAGAACAGCAGCTGTTAGCAGTTAGCAGCTAACTCAAACAGTGAGGTCCAGGAGCTCCTGACCCTCCGAGCAGAGGACGAGATCAGCCGCCATATAACTGGGACACTAAATGATTGTTACTGACATGTGATGTCATTGTTATTGTTTATAAGGAGCTGCTGACACGTATGTTATATGTCACACTGGAGGCTGACGCTGTTGTGTTACATGTCACGCCTTGTTTGATTCTGTGAAGTCATCATGCTGTCTGACATCACACACTGGAGCCACATGATGCTGCTGACATTTGGTTCTGTGTAAAAAACGCAAAGGTTGCATAAAGAGTGGATGTCGTAGCCACTCTGTGTGAAAAGGGTCCTCAACGTGTGTCCTGCACTTTCATCAGCTGTTTCTCACCGACAGGTCCAAATATTTAGCCTGATATATCTGTGGAGCGTCAAAGAGCCTCTCAGCCTGTGTGTTTGCACACATGTTGCTCGGGTGCCGATTCACAAGCACCGAACCAGTGCTGATTCTCCTCTGATCTGCAGCAGAGTATTAGGACTACAGTAGCGTAGTGTGAACTTGGCCGGAGGCGTTTGTGGATCCAGGTAACGTTAAAGAGCGTCAGCTGTTGGTCAGGTGAGTCACAGACGAACACAGTGATTGGATGGAAACATGGCTGCCCTCTCTGCTCTCTCTGTCTCTGTCTGTAGTGCTGTAGGTCTCTGATGAAGGAAGCTAATCCTCATCACAGCGTCCTGGTGTGTTTCTCTCTGGTTTCTTCTAACTGCTGGTTGAACGTTTAAACATCCAAAAAAAGAAAAAAAGAAAATGGCTGACATGTTTAAAGGTTCCTAACCGCTGTTTTCTTTTCTGGCTCATTGTAACTGTGTGGCTTTAAATGTGTCTAACATCTTTTTGTTTGTTTCATTTCTATAGTGTGTGTCGTCCGCCCGCCCGTCTGCCCGTTCTCACAGTACACTATAACAAGGGGGGCGGGGTTAAGCTCTATGCGGGGTCGATGGGGGAGGGGGGGGTTAATAAACAGCTAGTGTCGCTACGGTTACCGTGACGTGTGTCTGAACAAACACTGGTAAGATGCCGCCGCTGCTTCCTGTTTCCTGCTTGATGCTTTGCCCTTTGCCATTGGCCAATAGAGGCCCCGCCCACTGCAACATGGAGCCCGCCCTGCCAGGGAAGGGGCGGGGTTTATTGAGTCAGCTGATTACTCAGTCAGCCAGATGATTATGTGATGTAACAGAGCTACACTTTACGGCCAAAAGTATGTGGACACCCTCTGGTTGATGTGCAGGGTGCATTTCCTGTTTGGCCTCAGCAGTTCTTCTCAGCTCCAGAGTCACAGACCAGGTCCTGTACCGGACAGTAAGATCCTCTGTGAACCTAAATTTCTCTCAGCTGACGCTCCCTGCAGCTCAGTCTGAACACTTCCTGTGTTAGATGTAATCGTGTCGGACACTGGCTCCGTCTCTCTGGCTGCTGGGTAATCGGCTCCCCGCTCTGTTGCCGTGGCTTTTTGTCTCAGAAAACATCCTCACCAGCCAGCTGCTGCACTCTTAAAAATGATGTGTTATTTTTCTACACATCCCTGTCTCTCTCCCAAACTCCAGATGTGTCAAAAAATTATCCATCATGTTCTTAAAAGTGTAGCAGGACTGCACTCTGAAAATGATCCTCAGCTGCTTTGTCTCTGCTGGAGAAGTTTGAGGTTTCTTTTTAGGGAAAGCGTCTCAGATTCAGTTCTTTTCATTGTGACGTTTACCCACCAGGGTCCAGGATCGCATTCATATTTCATCTCTGATACACAGAGACTACAACAAACAGTCAGGAGAAGCGCCCTGAAAATAGTCCTACAAACAGGAGGCTTTGTCTTCAGATTTCTTAAAGACGATGAATCTCTAGATGACGAAGATCCTTCCTGTAGCGCCACCATCAGGACTGACTTTATATTTTTAGCTCCTTTGTAAATATCAATAAATGATCACCAGACTGAACGGGAAGATCCACTCTTGACTTTCATAAAGAAAAAAAACATCTCAACTCAAAGTCCACTTACTGGATTTCCTGCAGAGCTTTCAGCCACATCCTGCCGAAGAATGATGAAGAGCAGGAGATATGGCAGAAAGCTGCAGGAGGGATTTGGACCTTGGGTTAAGATGTTTTTGCCAGCCCAAGTTTACACACAACATATTTGTAGGAAACAGAGGAGGCAGAGAAACCAAACATCACCTCAGTCTGACCATCAGCTCTTATTTTTACTCACGTACAAGAATTTAAGAGGCGTGACAGAAGCCGTTACGTCAAACTGGAACGACCATCGTTAAACAGAAGAGGTGGCCTACGACATCACTTCTCACCCACCTGCAGTGCAGTCTTGAGATCCCTCCACAGACGACTTAACATCCATTCACACCTGGTCCCACCTGACTCTAACGACACACATGGTGGTCATGTGACCTTAACGACTCTGTCAGGGTTCACACACACACACACACACACACACACACACGGAGTTTAAAGCCTGCGACTCTGCACCAGAACTGAAGAAGCTTCTTGGATGAGAGGTGAAACGTCTTCAAGAAACTCAAGCAAGTCCAGTTGCCTACGACATAGCACCTAAGATAACATGACCTGGACGACTGAGAATCTTCACCAACGAGAGTTATAGCTTGAGTTATTATGATTTTCTATAAACTAGCCACAGCTTTGCAAAGTCCACTTGACTTAAAGATGTAAGTGAAACTTTTCCACGTTAAAATGACTAAAAAAGTCAGACCCATGTTAAGGATTGTGTTAAATTGTGCACTTAGATTATCCCGAAAGTTTCTAAGTCGAGTGTTTTTTCCAGAATATCATGAGCCGGCCTCAAACACACCGGCAGACGCTCAGACTTTATCCTCTCATGAAAAGCTACCGGCTAACACTGCTGCAGCTTTGGAAGATACAATAAGACACAAAGAAGTTTACAGTTTTGTCTCCACTTGGAGTTTTAGTGCAGAATTTACATCTGTTCAGAATTTAGTCTCAGACCTGCCTGATGTGTTTGTGTGACGACATCATGATGACGTAACTGTGAGCTGTTCATTACCTTCGTACAACCAAACACAACGACGACTCTACAGCCTCACAGACTGACCATCAGCCAACAACGACTGAAGTCTCCTCAGATTCAGTCTGTGCTGCAGGTTGTGTTGGATTGTATTAGCTGGTGCAAGTGTTCCTGTTACTGAGTCCACCCCTGTATATATATATCTGTATGTATATGTGAATATGTATCTGTACAGTGTGGTAGGGTCACGCTGAGACGATTCCCTAAAAAGAAACGGATGAAGCAGTACTGTGACATTATGGATTTTGATGTTGTTTCTCGTCACCAGACACTCGTCACATTATGAGGAAAAAGTTTCTGCATTTGGTGCCTCAGCTAACGGAACAACAGTCTGCTAACACCGTTAGTATTCCTCTATGGAAATAACAAGCTCTGCTTCATTAGTTATGATTAAATAAACAGGTGGACTCTAATCATCAGTGTGTAATTACAATAACCAGCTCGGCACATTGGTTTCATTTAGTAAAGTTGTCTGATAGTTCCCAGGTGTTTCTGTGATTAAAGCAGTGAGACTTCAGTTTATTCTCGACAGGAACGCTTCAACATGACAAATATTGAGGAAATTATTACCGCTTCTGGCTTCAAAAACTCCCAAATAGCAACAGCCAAAATGGCAAACTCAAGGTGTCTAAATGAACCAATGGGTGATGTCATGGTGGCTGAGTCTACTTATGGTTGTTACCTTTAGTTTCAGCAGGGGATGTTAGCTTCTTTGTCTTAATATACTCCACTGAAACAAACTGAAAGGTTCAGTTCATATAAAACTCCTGTAGCCTATCAGAAGAAAGGTCCGCCCAACGTCCCGCAGCCCTCATGTACTAAAGTCCGTTATCCCCGAATCAGACGACCGTGGCTCAGAAGAGACGTTTTTCCAGTCGCACTTTCCCAAGCAGATGCACATGGCTTATTATTGAGCAGAATGACATCATCTGACCTTCATGTCACCCTTCTTGCTCTTCCTCTGATTGGCCAGTACTCTTTGCCTTCATTAGCTGAGCTCGTTAGATCTCTGTGAAAGGATATCTGTGAATGTGTGCTGAGTTTATAGCTACAGGGATAAGATCACGATATTAGAGGCATTCTGGTTTCTCTTCGTAGTCTATTATTGACCGATAACGTTTGAGCAAGTAAAGAACCCATCAGCTACAGTCTGACGATGAGTTAGCTTTAAATTATACTTTGTTAAAAAATGACCTGGAGATTAACCGAAATGACTAAAAGAGGAAGTCTTAGATATGTGATTGCTGCACCGGATCTCCTGAAATATTCGTCGGTGCCCCCAGAGGCTCGTCGTTATCATACCGATAGATGATGACACGAGGGTCAGTATGGGGATATTGGGGTAAGTCAATCAGACACAGAGCAGGGTTGGTCATGGCTTCGCCACGGGTCCAGTGACGTCATTCTGCATTATAATCAGCCTTATTTGTGCTTCGGTTTGGATACTGAAAAAAACAAATCATCTCTTTGGAGCTACGCACATTTGACTTTGAGATTTCTGCTGTCGGACGAATGGACTTTCGGTCCAGACGACTTTGGCTTCAGAATTACGAGCCGTCGAGCTGATGGCACAGCGCCATCTGGCGATGGTTACGATTTGACTTAGTGTTGAAAATGAGAACATTGACATTAAGATTAGAGATTACACATTTAGTGTGGGTAAAGTTAAGGATTCATCACTGCTCTGTCGAGCTTCATAAACACCCTTCAGTTAGAAATGTTAGCTAGCTCTCTGTTTTTTCTTTATATTATCTGCTCACGAAGTTTAAGGAGGGAAGCTAGCTGTGGCAGCCAACTTTACGTTGGGTATACTAACTAGCTACGGTGCTAACAACATTAGCTAGTATTTTCAGTAGGAGATGAACTAACTGTCCCCAGTAGTTTCTTTGAGGAATGCTAACAGTGTTAGCCAGCTGTTGTCAGTTAGCCGGTGGGCAGATGTAGACACTTTTCGTCGCAGTGTGACGAGTTTCAGCTGAAGGAAAACACCAGACACGGTTCATAACGTCTCAGTGATGCTTTTCTGTCCTGAGACAAACGGCTGTGATTCTCAGAGTGAACTCCCAGCATGCAGTTTGGTACTGAACACTGACCTGACGCCTGAAGCCCCGAGTGAGTGTGTGAGTGTGTGTTACACTGAAGCACTCCTGTAGTTACATCTGTAAGATTGATTAAAGTGTGTGTGAGTTTCTAATTAACTGTATGAATGAGGGCAGTTTTCACTCTGCAGCCTGTTCAGCTTCCTGCTGTGTGTGTGTGTAACCTCTCTCCCCTGTGTGTGTGTGTGTGTGTGTGTGTGTGCGTGTGCGTGTGCGTGTGCGTGTACGTGTGTGCGCGTGTGTGTGTGTGTGCATGTGTGTGTGTGTGTGTGTTGCGTGTGGTGCAGGCCTGCTGGGCCTCCAGCTGATTAACGGTAAGAACGAGTCGGCTCACATCGCGGACGCCGTGGCGGTGGTGGCTCAGTCTCTGCAGGAGCTGTTTGAGAAGGAGAACATCACAGAGCCGCCGCGGGGCTGCGTGGGAAACACCAACATCTGGAGGACTGGACCACTCTTTAAACGGTCAGTGCTGCCAGCGCCTGGGGTCAGAGGTCACTGTGGGCCAGTGCTGATGGTGTAATCACATTTAACAGGTCTCTGTCTGTATTTCCCATCTGTGAATTGTTATGTTGTAAAAAAAGGTCTGTGGTAGTTCTATTGTGATGTTACAGATCAGGAAAAATAAGACGGCAGTTTGAGTAGCAGTCAGAGCGTCTGTAAGGTGACGTGGTTTTGAGTGAAATGAAAATGTGTGCAGAGTATAATCTCTATAATCTGTAGCGGGATTTGATTTGATGGCTTCAGAGTGTCTGCGGCTCACAGAGCTGTTTGTTCTGCTCTTTAAGGATTTTGTTTTGATGTATTTTTGGGGGCAGTTTTGTCTTTATTCACTGGAGACAGAGGAGTGTCTTCTGCCAACTGATTTACTGACAGTAAATGTTTATATTTAGACTGTACATTTATGTCCAGCACAAACTGGAGATGGACTCACAAAGCAGACTGACAGACTTAAAAGTTAAAGGTCTTAAATCAGGCTCAGGTTGGAACACAGGTGATCAGTTACAGAGGCAAAGGGTCAAAACACACAACACTGGAACTCACTCTGAAGTAAAGACGATCTGCCAACAAAGGAAAACAGAGACTTAAATAAACTAAAGGTGCTGTCACACCTGCTTTGTTTGGTTGGGTTCAGTCTGACTCAGGTGTGTTTGCCCCTCAGTGCGGTGCATTGTGCAGGTGTGAACACACCAAAACAACCAGACCGAGACCTTCTTGAAGAGGTAGTCTCAGTCCGGCTCCAAAGGAACTCTGGTGCGGTTGGTTTGTGGTGAGAAGGTGTTGCGACCTGGATGTGAAGCAACTGCAGTCACATGACACATTGTTTGGGTTAAACATGAGCATGTTACAGTCCTGGAGGATTATTAATGTGCACCTCCTCCTGTACTGCCTTAATATGCACATTCAGCACATCCAATGCATCAAAACATTGTTTTCTAGTTGGAGCCGCGCCTCGTTTTCAAACTGTATGGTTTGACTAAAATGAACAATGACAGCAATATAGTCCACGATGAGCAGCGCTAAAATCAACCTGCGTAGTTGTCCCTCCATTGTGACATTAGAAAGTGTCACATTTATCTTGCAAGTGTTCTCTTCTTCAACGTTTGCTTTACTTCCTGGATTTTTCCCACATGGAAATTCTGACCAATCAAGAGCAGCTTTCTCACACAAGGCATTTGATCTGCTCCTCTTGTAAATGCTGCCGTGAGAACACGAACCAACTCTAGGCAATTATACAACTTTGGAACAACATGAGTCCCTGATTCAGACCAGAGGAGACACTCTGGGGCTGAGAGAACCCTGAGACAAGAGAGACACTGAGACACAGGTGAAACACATCAGGGTGGGACAAGTTATCACAAAGGAGGCAAACGTAGGACCTTCAGTCTGTCTTTCTGTATAAGATCTTGGATGGGATGAGGTTCAATCAGATTTATTCTTTTAAGTCTTTATGAATCCTGTTTGTTTTTTGATCTGTGTACTTTTGTGTAAATTCATTCTGCTTTTTGGATGAATTGTAAATTATCTTTTGAAATATGTTTTTGGAGAATGTGAAAGAAAAATTATTGAAAAACGAAAAGTGAGATAACTGATAACCAGTCATGTGACCCGAGCATGTTTAGCACACCTGTGATTGTGTTGAGTGAACCTGAAGAGGCCAAGGGGCCAAACATGATATTTGCTCTTAATAAAATCACAGTGATTCAGTTCAGTGTAGTTTATGTTGATGGTTTTATCTGAGATGTTCCTGCACCTCTGTTTACTTACAAAATATTTGTTTACATATTTGATAGATATAAAGAGAACAACTGGGACTCATAATGAGAACATGGAAATATGTTATTACTGTTATTTTATCATCAGTTCCTCTGAGAGCTGAAGAGTGTTGAGTTTCTGATGAAATATGAATGAAGCTAATCACTTGATGTAGACATGTGATGTGAGAGTGGAGGGTCCCTGCAGTCTCAGTCAGTGTTCGTGTTGGACATCATCAGTGGACGCCCTCAGGCTCTGATCTCACTGCACTGAAAAGACTCTCACTGCTGTCCGCTGAGATCAGGACAGACTCGTCTCCTCCACCTTCAGCCACAGAAACAAACGGAGACGCTTCACTGATCTGATGTGGAGTCAGCTTCGAATTAGACGGACACAACTGGGATAATAAAGCTCGCTGTCACTGCTCCTCTCCTCTCTGTGTGACCTAAATACACCATCAGCATCACAGGCAGCCCCACAGCAGCGCTGTCATGTGACCTGTTGTTACTTTAAATCCTCGTCTCTACAGTCAAAGTAAAACCATTACCACCCTCACGCTCCTGTTCTCTGATTGGCTCTCCAGAGTGCTGATGTCGTCCAAGTACCCTGACGGTCTGACGGGACGGATCGAGTTTAACGACGACGGCGACCGACGCTTCGCCACTTACAGCATCCTAAACTACCAACAGAAGCCAGGTCGCCTCGTCCAGGTCGGAGTCTTCAATGGATCACAGGTACAGTACACCTGGTAACACACCTGGTTACAAACCTGAGTACACACACGTTTACCTGGTTACACACTTAGTTATACACCTTGTTACAGGTGGTTTCACACTGGGTTTCATGCCTGATTACACGCCTGGTTACACACCTGGTTACAGCAGGTCACACACTTGGTCCCAGTTGGTTTTGTACCTGGTTACACACCTCTTTAAATGCCTGGTTACCTATCTGGTTACACACCTGGTCCCAAAAGGTTGTGTACCTGATTACATACCTGGTTTTACACCTGGTTACTTCTGGACGCACTCCTGGTTATACAGCTGGTTACAGTTGGTCATACACTTGGCCCGAAATGGTTGTGTACCTGGTTACACACCTGATTACAAATCTGCTTATACACCTGCTTATACACTTAGTTATACACCTTGTTACAGGTGGTCTCACACTGGGTTTTACACCTGATTACACACCTGGTTACACACTTGGTCCCAGTTGCTTGTGTACCTGGTTACACACCTGATTACACACCTCTGCTGATGTAAACTAATCTGATTTGAATTTCGTCTAAATTCCACAACAACAACTTCCACCACCTGATGAAGAGTCTCTCTGAAGCTGACATGGCTGATTTCAGGATTCTGTGATGACTCAACAACATTTTGGGTTTAACAGGGTTACCTTAGTTCATGTCAGCGCTAAGTATCTTCAGCCAGCTGTGTGTGTCTCCTGCCTCGTTAACTATTGATGTATAGATGCAGTATTGATGTTGTCATTTAGTCAGCTTGTCACAGTGAGACCTGTAACAACATGACAACCTGTGTGTGTGTGTGTGTGTGTGTGTGTGTGTGTGTGTATTCAGGTTGTGATGAACCCTCAGAGGAAGATCATCTGGCCTGGAGGAGAGACAGAGAAACCAGTTGGATACCAGATGTCGACTAAACTGAAGGTATGAATCTCCCTGTCACTGTCCCTGTCCCTGTCTCTGTCCCTGTCACTGTCACTGTCCCTGTCCCTGTCTCTGTCCCTGTCTCTGTCCCTGTCCCTGTCCCTGTCCCTGTCCCTGTCTCTGTCCCTGTCACTGTCCCTGTCACTGTCCCTGTCCCTGTCCCTGTCTCTGTCCCTGTCCCTGTCCCTGTCACTGTCCCTGTCCCTGTCCCTGTCTCTGTCCCTGTCACTGTCCCTGTCCCTGTCCCTGTCACTGTCCCTGTCCCTGTCCCTGTCCCTGTCCCTGTCACTGTCCCTGTCCCTGTCCCTGTCTCTGTCTCTGTCTCTGTCTCTGTCCCTGTCACTGTCCCTGTCCCTGTCCCTGTCCCTGTCTCTGTCCCTGTCCCTGTCACTGTCCCTGTCCCTGTCTCTGTCTCTGTCCCTGTCCCTGTCCCTGTCCCTGTCACTGTCCCTGTCCCTGTCCCTGTCTCTGTCCCTGTCCCTGTCCCTGTCCCTGTCCCTGTCTCTGTCTCTGTCTCTGTCCCTGTCACTGTCACTGTCACTGTCCCTGTCCCTGTCCCTGTCTCTGTCCCTGTCCCTGTCCCTGTCCCTGTCTCTGTCTCTGTCTCTGTCCCTGTCACTGTCACTGTCACTGTCACTGTCCCTGTCCCTGTCTCTGTCTCTGTCTCTGTCTCTGTCCCTGTCCCTGTCTCTGTCTCTGTCTCTGTCCCTGTCCCTGTCCCTGTCCCTGTCTCTGTCTCTGTCCCTGTCCCTGTCCCTGTCCCTGTCCCTGTCACTACTGCAACAGCTACAGTTGCTGTCAGTACAACATAACTGTCTTCAGTTGGGGAATGTTTAGACAGATGCTGTGTTCATGTCCAGGGGGAAGTTCTTGTCAGTGGAAATTTTCCTAAAGCTCAGACTTTATGAGTTGTGTCATGTTGCAGATGTTTACAGAAATGGTGGAGGCCATGAAAGTTAATTTTTTGATGGATGGATGGTAAATATATCATAATTTTAGTTGCACAGCAGCAGCCTCATCTTTGTCCTCTGTCACTGTGTCTTTACATTTCTTGTGTTACGTGACCCTTTCACTAGCTATTAGATAGTCCGCTGTGATGGCTGCTGGACATCAACAGTAGTGTCAGTCCTGCCATTTTTTCTCAGCAGTTCTCTCATGACACTTCAACACCAAGCAGATCGTGTACATAGTTCCATTTGAAGGCATCATAAAACTGCTGTTAGTGTGTCGCTGTAAAGATGCATTCAGTCAGTTTTAGCAGCAGCAGCACACACAACCAACACACCCAGAGGACCGTAGACGTCATATGTGGACGTGGAAAGTCCATGACTTAAATCTGTGCAATACATATTTTATACATGCACCAGCACTTTATTTACATGCACCAGCACTTTATGGAAAGCACTTTCGTCTTTTGCACACTAGCTCGAATGGTCTCTGTTCTCTGTTCTGGGTCCTTGTACTGTTTATGTTCTGTTTCTATTTTACCTGATGTGATATCAACCTGCCAAGGGACTACAGATGGAAACTAGCCTACAGCTATAATCTGACATATTTACATGTTCATTAATATGCACTCTCCCTTTTTAAAGAAATAAATCGAAATTGAATGACCAAACGTGGACATGTGACAAGGTCGCAGTGAGGATGAGTTGTGACATCAGTGTTGCTGAAGTACTGAAGCTCTACTCCACTACATTTATCTGACAGCTTTAGTTACTTTACTAAACGAACATATGAAGAGTTTATGTATCTGAAGCTCCAGTTTGTACATGTGCAGCTGAGGGATGTCGCTTTCACTTACTTTTGCTCTCAATAGTCTGACACCCTTTAAACAAAGACAAAATGAGGTGAAACACAGTCAGACGCTCTGTTGACTCAGTGAGCTTTAGACCTGCACCTCTAAGTGCTGTGCGTTTAGAGGTGAAATCTGTGTTGTTAACTTGGGAACTTTCTCACTAGAGTCAGAGACTTCAGACCCTCGCAGTGACTTTGTTTCTAAAAAGCAACTAGCAATGTATTTAGTGACTTATTCACACCATCAGGGTCACAGTCCACGGCTCCTCTGATGAGCCTCTGCTCCTCTCTCCTTTGTGCAGCAGCACTGTGCAGACACCAGCTGGGTGTGGGGCAGGAGCAGGGCGAGCAGCGGGGAGGACGCCGCTGAGTGTTCTCACTTACTGAGCCTTCATTGTGTGTTATCGATCTTACACTCCCAGCTTGGACAGGCAGATAAGAGAACGGTTAGGTCTGTTCTGAATGTCACACAGTAACACAAACTAAGCACCTGATCGAGGAGCAGAGTATGTTCTGTGGAGTTAAATGACTGTTTCTGTCAGAGGAGTCTGGTGACTGAGGACATCACAACGTAACCGTGTCAGCTTCCTGTTGCAGAGAGCTGTCTGGCAGCCAGATGAAGTCATGAAAATATTCTAAATATAACATTCACTTAATCTAGTGTTGATTTTTTTCGGTGGTCCTATTTTTATGTGTCTAAAGTACATTTTGCTGCTGCCCTCGTCCACAGTCACCAGACTCCTCTGACACAAACACTGATTCTACCTCGCAGCTCTCGTGTCGTTCATATCTGTCGCTGAGGATTTTCTGTTTTATTCACCGAAGTCGTAAACTTCCTTTGTGTCTGTCAGGAGTGTAATTCTCTCTCTTTGTGATGTCATCAATGTGCAAATAAGCAGATGACATCATCTGCCAACCTTTAGCAACTTTTGGAGCTAATGCTAGTTAGCTTTAATTGGAAAAGAGTAGGCAACACTGGGTCAGAGTTTAACATCAGTCTTTTATTTTCTGTTGGCGTTGCTGACAGACAGACAGCTTGCTGCTGCTTGATGGCTAACGTTAGTCTTGGCCACTCTGTGCCAGGCTAGCGGCTCAGCTTTTACTGCTGGTAACGCCATCCCAACCCAGGGTGGGCACAGTGTTGCGTCCACCTTCTGGTCTCTCTTTAGATTGCTCTGGTGAGTAAGATGCTTAATTTGAACCTCTTCAGCTCTGTTAGCACTGTTAGCACCACCAGCTGTGCTCATGCTGCTAACAGTGCTAACAGAGCTACCAATGAGTTAACAATGTTGAAGGGGTTCTGTGGCTCAAATTAAGCTGCTTACTTACCGGAGCGACCTGTGAGGAGACTGGAGGATGGGCGCAATGTTACCTTAGCAACACCACCGTGGGTCAGGGCGGAGTCAGCGGCAGTAATTACAGAATAAGAGCGATGTTTTCCTGTATTAAAAAAAATGCAGAAATGCCCTGATTTTGGTGGGAAAATGGTGTGGTACTTTTACTAAGGTGTGTGTGTGTGTGTGTGTGTGTGTGTGTGTGTGTGTGTGTGTTCAGATTGTGACGATCCATCAGGAGCCGTTTGTTTACGTGAAGCCAACAAAGACTGACGGGACGTGTAAAGAAGAGTACACCGTCAACGGAGTCTTAATCAAGAAGGTGATCTGTACTGGACCCAACGGGACCATACCAGGTACACACACACACACACACACACACTTGTGCGCACTGACATTAAACTTTGTTGTTAGTATTTCTCTGTAATTTCACGTATTGATTTCAAAATCAACTCAAAGTTAAAGTTATTGATCAGGACGGACTGAGACAAACCAGCTGTAATCAGATCAGATTCAGCTCCTGCTGAGCTCTGATTGGTGCGTTGGAGTTGGTGACGTCATCTCTCTCTAATGGACTGGATTTTATTAGAAAAAGATGATGTCATCCATGACATCATGAGGACCTGAGTTCCTCACAGAGACAGAAAAGCACACTGACACGTGCACACCTCCTCTCTACTCCGTGTGTGTGTGTGTGTGTGTGTGTGTGTGTGTGTGTGTGTGTGTGTGTGTGTGTGTGTGTGTGTGTGTGCAGGTCAGCCCATCGTCCCTCAGTGTTGCTATGGTTTCTGCATCGACCTGCTCATCAAGCTGGCGATGAGCATGAACTTCACCTACGAGGTTCACCTGGTGGCTGATGGGAAATTTGGCACGCAGGAGCGAGTAAGTATGTGTGTGTGTGTGTGTGTGTGTGTGTGTGTGTGTGTGTGTGTGTGTGTGATTCAGACAGATCATTAACTCAGCAGTAAACCTGTAGTCTGCAAAGATCCAGTGTAGTGATGTCATCCCGTTTCTCTCTTCTCTCTGTTTGATGTGTGAGACGCTCCAGCTGTGTGTGTGTTTGTGTGTGTGTGTCCCTCTGGTTAGCTCATGGCCGTCACTCTGCGCTGAGCTCAAATGGCGGTTAGCGCTGACATCAGCACGGTGTGGTCACAGCAGCGTAGCGCCCACCCTGTGGTTAACACCGTCAGCTCTGTCAGCACTGCTGTTAGCACTGTTTGAGGAGTTAGCATTGTTAGCTGGAGCTCTGTGACCTCCTCTTCTTCTGTGGTGCTTTAAAAGCAGCTGTTATAACGTATTAATATTCAGCTGGAAGAAAGATGGCGAGCGATGATGTCACTGTGACTCTGACCTGTTTACTGATTCATCACAGAGGCTTGTTACCATGGAGACCACCGCTCCGTCCCTCACTCTGACCTTGTTGAAGCTGAGAGACGTTACTCTGCTGCTGCTCACTTAGCTGCTGCCTCCTCCTTCATCTCCTCCTCCTCCTCCTCCTCCTGCTATACCTCCTCTGTCTGTTTCTTCTGCTGGATTAGCTGCTGCCTCCTCCATCACTTCCTCTGCTTCATCTTTATTCTCTCACATCTCTCCTCGCAATCCTGTCTCTTCCCCTCCTCCTCTTCCTCTTCCTCCTCCTCTCCTCCATCTTTACTCTTACACACCCTTTCTCCACCTCTGCTTTCTCTCTCTGCTGCTGCTCTCCTCCTGCTCTCACCTCCTCCATCACCTCCTCCTCCTCCTCCTCCTCCTCACAGATGTATTTATAACTCATTAATCTGATAGATGTGTAGATGAAATCAAATCACAGACAGATGAAGTTATTGATCATTGATCATTACAACAGTTACAGTGAAGCATACGTCTGATCTCAGGCTCCTCCTCCTCCTCTTCCTCTTGCTCCTCCTCCTCTTCCTCCTCCTCCTCCTCCGTCATCACTCATTAGTTAAAAAAAAAAAAAAAAAAGACAATAAAACAAAGGAGCTCAGAATGATGTTCAGTGGTGGTCATCTTCTCCTCCTCCTCCTCTTCCTCCTCCTCCTCCTGCTGACTGTAGTAGAACCTTCATCAGTTGAATCTTGCTCTGTGAATAAACCTGCTGCATCACACGTGTCACCTGAGGATCACACACAGACAGGGTTATAGGATCATTAGGATTTTAGGTTGATGTATCTGACCTGTGCTCCTCCTCCTCCTCCTCCTCCTCCTCGTCTCCTGCAGGTCAACAACAGTAACAAGAAGGAGTGGAACGGGATGATGGGGGAGCTGCTGGGAGGTCTGGCCGACATGATCGTCGCTCCCCTCACCATCAACAACGAGCGCGCTCAGTACATCGAGTTCTCCAAACCCTTCAAATACCAGGGACTCACCATCCTTGTCAAGAAGGTCAGCTGACTCTCACACTCAGCTCCTCCGTCCTCCTCTCTCCTCAGGTCACCTGCTCTCATCTCAGTCTGTGCTTAACTCCTTGTTTTTATTCCACCTGGTTTGGTTTCCTCTCACACACAGTGAATCCAAGTGAACCTGAACGCATCACTTCAAATCAGGAGTGATTTGTGTTCTGAATCATTTTAACTTTACAAATCTAAAGCAGGATTGTTGCAGTATTCATGTGTGTCTCCACCTGCCTGCCTGCATCCGTCCAAAGGTTTGAACAACCCGTCACAGAGGACAGGATGTAGCGTGGCGTTCGCCTGCGGCTGAACGTTAGCAGACACCATGTTCACTGCTGTCGGAGTCGGAGACGACAGAGAAACAGCAGAAGTGGAAAATCCTTCTGATTCACTGAACTCAACAATGTGGCAACATTTTGCTTTGCCCCCCTTCACTGGGTGCTGATGTACAGTGTCACAGCTCCGGGACTTTTAACTCACTCAGGTGATCTGAGCCGTTAATGATCGTAATTATTAATGAGCCAACATTAAATGAAACGACCACAGGTAACATTTGAGTTCAGTAATGAAGTGACTGAAACAGGCCTGAATACTTCACTGTAAATCTCCAAGTGTGATCACATGACATCAGAAGATGACACAACGTGCTGATGACCTCATCAGCGTCACACGTCACACCAGAGCGACTGTCAGCTGGTCGATAAATAAACAGACACACAGATGACCCTCCATGACACACAGCAGCTGCTCTGTGGTGACGTGTCGACTAACACGAGCAATGTTTTTGTGTTGCTTAGCAACAGTCCAGTCCTGGTCCACATCTGGGTGGGCGGAGCCAAATAAATAATTAAATAAACAAACAAATCAGAACCTGTTGACACTTTTTACTGTTGATAAATGTGGAGGTGTTGTAAAGAAGCGTCATCACACAGGCTGTGAACATGTGCGGCCTCGTGCTCATATAAAGCACATCAGCGCTCCCTCATGTGTCGTGTTGGTTAACGACATCTTGACATAGAATACTGACATTTAGTTTTAAGTTATGGAGAGTCGCTGTACAAGTGCAGGTCCATTTACAGAACATTTGAAATACTTTCAAAGTGATTTCCATTCCAACCAAAGCTGAACATGTGTCCAGTCTCTGAGTCTGTGGGCAGGTCCTCGTCTGTCTGCACGTTCACACAGTTACAGGTGTAGTTCAGTAAAAAGAAATGACGTATCCTCACCTGACAGTTTGTTTGATGTCCTGTGAGTTACCATCCCATGAATGACGTCACGTCCTTAACGTACAGTTACGTCCTCAGTGTGAGGTAGACGTAGAGTGACAGAGGTCAGATTTAGGAACAGAAACATGGTGAGGACGATCCTTGAAATGACTCAGAGTCCACACAGTCCCAGACACCTGTCCTCTGGGGACAGTCTGTGTTGTTGTGACCTCAGTCACTACCTCAACCTGCCTCCTCACAACACTGGGACTGCTTCCTTGTTTCCTTCAGTCAGTGCATTGGTCACAGGCTTTCTAAAAAAAGCCTTTATATGATTTTGGGTGCATTGCTTTTTGTAGGAAAACGTATGAACAGTTTATGAGAACAGCCTCAGAGAGAACAGTTCTTACATGAAACAACGACAAGGTCTGTGGATGATGCTGAGAAACCAGGTCAGGGTGTCTGACAGAGACACTGATGTTGAGCTTTCCAATAGTTTCATCATGTTGGAGAGAAGACGCCGATCATCTCAACACCCAAACCCTCCCGACTGATGTCTAGCTCCACAGATCAGAGGAAACTGTGTCGTTTAGATTTTTGGGTGAACTGTCCCTTTAACACAGCGTGATCCCAGCACAGCAGGAAGAGTGTGACAGCGTCAGCCTCTGTCCCGCTGCTCTGGAGGATATTTTGGGATGTTTTAGGTCAGACTGACCCAGATCACAGCAGCAGGTCGATACTTTCCATCGAGCCTCGGCTTGTCTGATCCAGGGTCAGATCTGCAGCGGTGCTTATATGATAAACTGACTCCAGCACCACCAGCACACAGGACACACACAGTGATTCAACTGTGAGGAGATCGTTCAAAGGTCTGGACAGGAAGTCAACGTGTCACCTGTGGAAAAGTCACAGATTTATTTATTGGACAGATTTTTGTCACTGGATTTATTCTGCACAAACACAGAGATCAGACTTTATTTATCCTGAGCGAAGGTGCTCATGAGGCTGATGGGGACCTGACACAGAGTCAGCAGTAACAGAAGGAGAGAGAGAGCAGATACAACAAAACCTGAACAGTCCAGATTATTAATAACTGAACATACACAGAGTCAGAACAATAAACTGAGAGCAGCTGTTTACCCTGTGTTTAAAGGCTCAGTCACAGCTGATGAACCCTGTTATTACTGAACCTAATGATTAACGTGTGTGTGTGTGTGTGTGTGTGTGTGTGTGTGTGTGTGTGTATAGGAAATCCCTCGCAGCACTCTGGATTCATTCATGCAGCCGTTCCAGAGCACACTGTGGCTGTTAGTCGGTCTGTCGGTCCACGTGGTGGCAGTGATGCTTTACCTATTAGACCGGTTCAGGTAATCACATGATGTCATGTCAGACGACACAGCAGAGCTCCATATGACATCACACTGCAACACTGTGCAGCACAACACACACAGTCTGTCTGTCTGTCCGTCCATGTAGTGACATCGTTACCTGTTAGACTGTTCAGCACAATAAAACACTGTGCCGTATGACACCATATGAAACATGGTGTGATGTGATAAGACACACTAAAGTGCAACATGACACAAAACAACACAGCTCATCTTAAAGGTCCAGCGTGGAGGATTTAGGGGGATATACTGTCAGAATATAATCTGATCTAATGGTTGTGTTCAGGTTCCCTCAGAATGAGCTGTTCATATCTCCACAGGCAGCAGCTCCTCATCTGCAGAGGTCACCATGTTGCACCGCCATGTTTCTACAGTAGCCCAGAACGGACAAACCAAACACTGACTCTAGACAGAGACATTCATGTTTATGCGTTGGTCACTGTAGTCAGCAGCCCAACTGCAATGTGTAGCGGTGGAGCTCACCTGATCTGTAACGAGAAACTGATTCATTCAGTGTTGTCAGTGATTCAGATCAGCTGTTTGTTCTGTGGTTAATTCAGCTCCTGATAAAAACTGCTGGAAAGAATTCTGTCCAGCAGAAGTTTATAGCTGGTTGCAATCTGCAGTTCACCACTGGACGCCACCAAATCCCCCGAAATCTGACACACTGAACCTTTAACTGACAGAATAACCTTTGAAGATGACTGTTAAATGTGTGTAACCAGGCCTGTCATGATAATTATAGACATATTGTACAGCGAACAAATATTAGCTCAATCATTTCTTTGACCCCGATGTTCCCTTTTAAAAGGATAGTGCAGCCAAAAATGAAACTTCAGCCATTATCTACTCAGCCATATGCCGAGGGAGGCTCAGGTGAAGTTTTAGAGTCCTCACATCACTTGCAGAGATCCAAGGGGAGAGGAGGTAGCAACACAACTCCACCTAATGGAGGCTGACGGCGCCCCAGATTCAAACGTCCAAAAACACAGAATTGAAACCACAAAATATCTCCATACTGCTCGTCCGTAGTGATCCAAGTGTCCTGAAGCCCCGACATAAAAAGCTGTTTGGAAAAACCTCATTTGAACTCTGTTTGTAGCCTCATTGTAGCCTGTAGCTCTGATGCCTCTCTGGGCACCGCACTCACGTGTGTGCACTTGCACGCGACAGTCAGACATGTGCACCGCGTTCATGTTTGTTCACGTGCTTTCACTGGTCTTGCGCAAGCACAGACACGTGAGCTTGAAAAATGAGGTGCCTTTAAGTTTACATAAGACTGTCACCGACATTATAAATGTAGTCCCTGATGTCAGAATAAACTGCAGGTTTTCTGATCATTATAAAACGTGGCTGCAGCATTCCTCCCCTTTATTTCTCTGTCCACTCCACCTACCCGCACGAGTCTGAGTCAAGATAAAACCACACTTCAGAGCTCACCTGTAGCCTGCAGCTGCTCTTTTGGAGATGATGAGCGACACTCCTAATAGTCGTTACCTTGCCAACCCCTGACAACAAGACAAAAAGTCCTTTGTTTGTAGTTTTACCTTCTGTCAGCTTCATCCTCTGCTCCTTAAATCCATCAAACCACGCGACTCCCAGGCCGTCTATCTGGCCCCGGGAGACGACTGCAGCACACTGGACAGAGAGCGTCACTGAGCTTGTTTATTAGTCGCAAGAGGCATCACTTAGTTTTGTTTTTGTTGGCCAAATTTTGTATAAAGTCTCAAGGGGGGCCCAGTGTCTGATAACCCGGCCCTGACTGTGCTCCTCTGCAGCCCGTTTGGAAGGTTTAAAGTGAACAGTGAAGAAGAAGAAGAAGACGCCCTCACCCTGTCCTCTGCCATGTGGTTCTCATGGGGAGTACTGTTGAACTCTGGGATAGGAGAAGGTCAGTCGTCCCCTCACCTGTCACTTCCTGTCCCTCTGTGCTGCCCGCTACACCTCAGTATCACCCATCTGTCTCTGTGTGCAGGAGCTCCCAGGAGTTTCTCAGCGAGGATTCTGGGTATGGTGTGGGCAGGTTTTGCTATGATCATCGTAGCATCGTATACTGCCAACCTGGCAGCCTTCCTTGTGTTGGACCGGCCTGAGGAGCGCATCACTGGCATCAATGACCCCAGGGTGAGACTCCGCCCCTCACGTCCTCCATAACTCTTACTGTTTCCTGACTTGTCACTGATGACCCCAAAGCTGTTTGATTTTAAGGTTCTAACTTTGAGAAGAATCTCATCGTCTGCTTCGTCTTTGTGTCCCCGATGTTTTTATCAAAGTTCTCAACAGAGAAATTTTAAAACACAGTTAGACTGAAAGACAAATAGATTAGGGCTGTCAATAGGGATGTGAATCTTTGGGTGTCTCACGATTTGATTCGATTCCGATTCTTAGGGTCACGATTCGATTCAAAATCGATTCTCGATTCAACCGATTCTCGATTCAAAAATTGATACAATGCATAGAGTGTTAAGGCATACTGAATGACTCATGTCGAGCTGCTGTGTCCCAGGGAGATAATAAAACCCAAAATGAGTCCAAACTCCTGCCTTCATTGAAGATGGGACTGGCTGGATTTGTTGCTCCTCCATAGCTCCTGCCCCTCTTCACAGTAGAGTTGTGCCGCATCTTTTTTTTTTTTTTCCAAGCTTGCTGCAACGCTGTGTACGGAAACCCATGGGGGCGCACAGAGAGACGGGGGAACGTTAATAAAAAAAACAATTTTTGAAGTTTATGAATCGATTCAGAATTGTGGATGATTAGAATTGCGATTCTTATGTGAATCAATTTTTTCCCCCACCCCTAGCTGTCAAACGATTCACTTTTTTGATTGCTGAATTTCAGCAGTTTAATCACGTTTAAAATTCCATTATTTTGTCTGCGTTTCCACACAACAGATGATTAACAGCACCAAACATCTCGCAGAGTCTTGTTGGTAAAACACGTGACATGTAGCTGAAATCAAAAAGAGGCGATTGAAAAATATATTTCTCATGACTGCAGGTGAGTTACATTGAAGAGAAAACATCAGTAATAATGTTTTATAGTGTAAAAACAAGAAGGAGCACAGTCATGTGATGAAATAAGATGCAGATGTGAAGTGGAACCCCAAAGGTAAAATATTCAGCTTGGAAAATTCTGGTGTGGGTAAGGACGTCCTTCCTAAGGTACAGCCAGCAGGTGAATTCCAAAAATATTTCCCAGATATACCACTACGAGCAACAGCAACATCCAGGGAGCGTATCAAGCCCCGATCAAACCTGAGGAAGACCTCGCAGCTGCTCTGAAAACAGGTCGGAGGTGAGCAAAGCTTTACAAACAGAGCCAGCGCGAGCGGTTTATCAAACAAGCAGCATGTCACAGAGACTGCTCACTGACGCAGGAAGCAGAGTGACATCTTCACCTGAACAGTATGTTCGTCCATTCACATCACATCCACACAGAAGAGGTGTCAGGATGCATTTGTTCCATTTTACTTACCCAGAATGCACCGGCAGCAATCACCCAGTAAAACACCTACAGTGTCCCAAAGGAGAGTGAAGACCTTTTTACACAGAGACGACGCCAAAGAGCCGCTACGACGTCCCTACTTTGTATTTTTACACAGAACCGAAACAACAGCGGCGTCATGTGGCTACAGACAGCATGATGACATCATGGACGCAAAAGATGCATGACAGACATGACGTTAAACAGCAACTTGTGACATATAACATACGTGTCAGCAGCTCTTTATAAACAATATCAATGACATCACATGTCAATAACAGTCATTTAGTGTCCCTGTTATATGGCGGCTGATCTCGGCCTCTGCTCGGAGGAAAGAGCTCCTTGACCTCATTGTTTGAGTTAGCTGCTAACTGCTAACAGCGGCTGTTCTTCTTCTTTGAGTTAGCTGCTAACTGCTAACAATTACTTTTTAAATCTCCTGCTGGTTAGTTGCACACAGAACATGTCGCAAAACGTCAGACCCGTCCTGTCCCCTTTTACAAAGATTTGGCGCTGTTACCACCTCCACTGCAGCCAATCATACATTTTATACGTACAAACATGAGGCGAGAGTAACGGTGTGAAACTCTTCACTTGACCCAACAGTTTAAAAGGAGCTTATAACTCTGACAGTGAATATTTGATATCAGCTGACCTGCTCCTCTGACTCTGTGTCTCGTGCTGTTGTTTGTAGCTGCGTAACCCATCAGATAAGTTCATCTACGCCACAGTGAAGCAGAGTTCGGTGGATATCTACTTCAGACGGCAGGTGGAGCTGAGCACCATGTACCGGCACATGGAGAAACACAACTATGAGAGCGCTGCTGAGGCCATTCAGGCCGTCAGAGACAAGTAGGCCCTTCATTCAGTCAGTAAGTTGTCCTGCAGTGTAGACTGGTGTGGTCCTGACTAATTCCTGATGTTCTCCTCCTGCAGTAAACTTCATGCCTTTATCTGGGACAGCGCTGTGTTGGAGTTCGAGGCGTCACAGAAGTGCGATCTAGTGACGACAGGAGAGCTGTTCTTTCGCTCCGGATTCGGGATTGGAATGAGGAAAGACAGTCCGTGGAAACAGAACGTTTCTTTGGCCATTCTCAGGTATGAAATATCCCAGTGTTGACCAACAGAGACCCGACTGAAACTCAGACTGATACCCCACAAATACCCCTCTTATACCTTTTGAATTCCCCATGGATACCTTAGTGACCCCTCTTTGGTACCCTTCAGATACCCCACTGTTATCGTTCTGATACCCCACAGATACCTTAGTGACACCCCTTTGATACCCTACTGATCTCCTGATGTCTGTCTATTATTTTACTGATACCCTTCAGATAGCCCATTGTTTTCTTTCTGATACCCTGCTGGTACCCAGCTTATAGCACCCTGATAGCCTTCTGACACACAACTTATACCCTCCTCATCTGAGATCTGACTAACACCCCACTGACAATCTATTGATATGTTGATAACCTGATGATGCCGTTATACCCCACTGATTACCTTGTGGTAACTCTCTATACCCCACTGATACATCGATGGCACCATACTGGGACCCTTTTAATACCCTACTGACACATTGCTTCTTTCGCTATGAATCTCCTTGTAATACTCAAACCATTCGATGTACTACTGATATCCTGATGTCTAATATTTTACTGATACCCTGATCTGATACCCTTCATAACTCCCACTGTTTCCTTTCTGACACCCTGATAAGCTTCTGATATCTAGTGATACTCCTCTAATGTCCCTGTGACACATTACGATACCCCACTAATACCCTTATGATACTCTGTTGGTGCCCTACTTATACCATCCTCATCTGAGACCTGACTGATACCCCACTGTCTTACTCTGATACCCCATTGATATCTTTTTAGTACCCTAGTAACACCCTTATAATACCCAGTACTTTGGGTTAGGGTTACCCCTCTGATTCTCTACGTGATACTTGACTGATACTCAGTTGATACGCTCTCCTGCCCCTCATGTCCTCATACTTTATTTAACCTTAATTGTCTCTCGTCAGCTCTCATGAGAATGGCTTCATGGAGGATCTAGACAAGACATGGGTTCGATACCAGGAGTGTGACTCCAGGAGCAACGCCCCCGCTACCCTAACCTTCGAGAACATGGCAGGTAGGAAACACACCTTCACACAGGTGGGAACATCCTGATGTAGAGCTTTGTCCAAGTTGATCAAAGCTGTAGCTTGTTGCTTTATATGAACGTGTAAAATGCCGATTGTCTTCTTCAGGTGTGTTCATGCTGGTTGCCGGGGGCATCGTCGCCGGGATCTTCCTCATCTTTATCGAGATCGCTTACAAACGTCACAAAGACGCTCGGAGGAAACAGATGCAGCTGGCCTTCGCTGCTGTGAACGTCTGGAGGAAGAACCTGCAGGTACCACAGCCTGTTCCACTGTTCTGTAACTGTACTGTAACTGTTCTCTGCTGTACTGCACTCCTCTCCTGTCTCTGCTGCGTTCACTGAATTAACCTGTTCAGCTCTACTCTCTCTGCACTGCTGCTCTTCACATTATTTTATTGAACTTTATTTTATTTTGCTTCGCAGGAACAAAATGTTTGAATCAATGATATTTTCTAGATTGTGTTTATCGCTGGATGAAGGTCTTTCTGTTTGTGACTGTAATAACAACCTGTTTAATGTCATTAGTTTATATTTCAGGGAGTTTATCACCATGAACCTGTTGTAACTGCTCATATTCAACATGGAGTGGATAATGCTGAAGGCTGAAGGCTGAAGGTCAAAGGTTTAAGGTTGAGGTGAAAGGAACTGAGAGCTGAAGGTCATGTTGTTTGAGTTTAGTTGGATCAGTGAAGGGAGAGGACTGACTTTAGTCTTTGTAGCCACATTTTTGTTGTTGACAAAACAAGATGTTAAACTACTACCAGATGAAGGAACGGTCCAACACGCTCATCTGTTGATCTGCAGTCTGTTGACGTTTTGCCTCTGTAGTGTGGGCGGAGTTTAGGGAAATGAGAATCGTTGCTCTGATGCTCCGGACTGTTGGCGGCTGTTTGGTGTTTTTGCTTTTGTTTTGAGAGATCTGGAGGTGTCTCTGAAGAAGACTTTACATATCTGGATCTGATTCTTTACGTCTTGCCTGTTGGTGACTGACGGCTTATGTTTTCAGGTTTTCAGGTAACAATGAATTGATTAGAATTTGGTGGTCACATGTCACTGTGACCTTGCAGCCATCCAATCTGAATAAATCTTAAGAATTCCTTGAGGGAATTAATTCAAATTTAGCACAAACGTCCCCTCGCATTAAACATTAAGCATAACAGATTTAGGTGGTCAAAGGTCACTGACATTGAGTGAGTCTCATTCTCGAGAACACACTATCTCAAAATTCTCCTGAGGGAGTTTCTTCAAATGTGGTACAAACGTCCACCTGGACTCAACAAGAAACTTATTGAATTTTGGTGGTCAAAGGTCAAGGTCACTGTGACATTGTGTCAGTCTCATTCTCTTGAACGCAAAATTTCAAGAGGGCCTTGAGGGAGTTTCCTCAGATTAGACACAAGCATCCACTTGGACTCAGGAATTAAACGATTTGAATTTGGAGGTCAAGGGTCAAATGTCAAGGTCAGTGTAACCGCACAAAACATGTTTTTGGCCATGCTGCCAGGGGTGAGATGTTCGTGAAGCATCCATGTTTTCACAGACATGAATATAAGTTGTAAGTGCAACTTGACTCCTCTGCAGAGGCAAATAGCCGCAGGGAGCTGATTCTAGATGATTAAATTCTGATTTTGGCAGCGTCTGTCCTCGTCCTGTCGTAATAATAATAAATCATCTCCTCTGATTCATAAATCACAGAGAAATGTCTCAGAAAAAAAACAAGTCTGAATGTAAACAAGATGAAGAACTTGTCACTTTTAAAGAGGAAGAATAATAACAGGTTAAATTAATTTATTAAACACTGAGACACTGTTATAAAACAGAGATAAAGGTTCAAATGTTTCAATCAGGGATAATTAAATCATCAACAATACTTTAAATCTCTCTGTGGGAGTTTAGATAAATCAGAACAAATCTGAACTCTCTTCCTTTTTGGACACAAAATCATTTTCCTACAATAAAAAGAAATAAAAGCTGAATGATGTCAGAGGTCTGACATCTGCCAGACCGCAGTGTGTCCCGTCTCATGAGACCAGGCTCAGAGTCTCTGCTCACAGAAATATTCATGATCTTGTTTGTAGCATCTCTTCAGACGCAGCGGCCGTGTTTTTATCCAGACTGCGGTTCAGAGCCGTCACAGCGAGCCGAGCACTGAAGCATGATGGCAAAACCAACACGAGGCGTTTTTCCAGACCGCTTGTCGAGTTACAGGACGCTCGGTGTCCACAGGGGTTCCTCTTCCTGTCCACAAACCTCCTGTTCGTTCCGTCAGCTGACTCACTGTCGTCACGACAACACATGCTAGAAATGAAGAGCTGCGAGAGGCTTCTGGACGACTTCCTGCTCCGAGGACAAACGCTGGAGTCACTGACGAGGGGCTCTCTTAAATATTCATGTGTTCATTATTTCAGCTGTCAAACTCCTTAAGTGTGGACACATGAACGTCCCTGACTGCAGGTTTGGACTCAGCGGCAAAGAAACATCACAAAGTCATAAAATAAAAGGTTGTTTGTGTCTTTGTGTCTTAAATAAACGCAGCTGAAATGAGACGTTTCTAAAAGAACATGAATGCATCAGAGACAAAAACACATGTTTACTGACGGAGCCTTTTTATATCAGCCCGTCAAATCATACGTCCGTCTGCCAGAAATCTGACAACAACACAGAGAGACGAGTCTCTGAGGACTAAAAACAGCCACCGATGACTTAAGGCCGAATTTATACAGAAATATAAACAAATTAAAACAGCGTCTAAAAATGTAAAATCTGAACCAGTCTGCACAAATATTCAGGAAAATAACGCAACGTGGAAATACAAACAAACAATAACATGCTGAGACATGAAAGTGGATAAAAGTTAAGTTAAATTTTTGTGTGTGTGTGTGTGTGTGTGTGTGTGTGTGTGTGGAGAATAATAAAGTGAGTCAGTCACATGAATAAATCAGACGTGCAGAGACTCACGGCTCGTCAGTGAATCAAAAACTGTCCGACACGTAACATGAGGATAAATAAACACAACATATGTGTCTCATGAATATTGATGTGAAGCTGTGAGTCACACTGATCTCAGATCTGCGGACTGAAGAGTCGTTTCTATGTTTCAGATCAAACTTTAATGTGTTCCTGTCAGTGGCTGCTCTGAGATCAGTGGCAACACCCAGAGGACGCTGTACACGCTGTGGTACTCAATGACACACAGTGCAGGACAGTAGAGACGTGGTCGTTACCTCTGACTCCGCCCCTCGTCCCCTCAGAGTCTGTAACGTGTCCTCGTCTGTAACGTAAGGCACTCATATTTTGGGAAGCCATTTTTACTGCTGGTAGCGAAGCTAGTTTTAATTTTAAGTGAAGAGAACAAGCAGCATCCAGAGCGCCCCCTGGTGACCTGAAGGTGAAATCAGCCTGTAGCTCCTCCTGCATCCAGCGACGTCTCTGACACGTCTCTGTCACGTCTCTGACACGCCTCTGTCACGCCTCTGTCACGCCTCTGACACGTCTCTCAAATTCATTGTTTTCAATGAAGACGCGCAGCAGGTGAGCTCAAACATCAGAGCGATGCTGCGCTGGCGCACACACATTTTTCAGGGCGTGATGGCTGCACCGTGAGATAAATTAAGTCACAGCCCTCAGATATCTGTCCTGTAAATATCAGTATGTGATGAAATGAAAGAGGAGTTGATCATGTTAGTGCAGAGCTGTCAGAGCGTCACGTCTGTCCCACATACACACAGGAAGTAGATCAGCTCTGACCTCAGGGTTTCAGGTAAACAGGCTATACCTTGCTTGTTATGGTTGCTTAGCAACCTCAGACACAACCTGCCGCCAAGCTCTTGAGATCTGGAACAGAAGAGGCACAAAGTTAGCGCCCTGCACTGACCTCATGTTTCCCAGGTGGTTAAAGACGCAGCGTGTGTACGGGTCCTAATGACGGCGCCGGATGCAGGAAGAATCTCAGATACTCAGCCTGCTCCATCAGTCCAGCATCAGAACTGGTGAACTGTCCCTTTAATACGTTCAGCTTCACCTGCATGATGTCACGACTGAGACACTAACTGTCTCCTGTGGACGTCGTCTCATCGTCTCCTAATGTGCACACAAACACAGATGATAACTTTAATGGCCGCCGGCAGACGACCTCGTGTCTCCTTGAGAAATAAGTGCGTCGTTAAAGAGGCTGCAGAGCTCATAAAGATTAAATCAAACTTTATTGTTCTCTGCAGACGAACACAGAGCGTCACAGCTCAGCACAGGAAATATACACAAACTAAACTCACACAGAGAGTTTGGAGTGGAGCTGCTGCTGCTGTCGTCTGTGAATATGAAATAAAGACATCAATAATAATTCATTATAAAATAATGAAACAATATTTTAACTTCATTATTCAGCTGCAGCTTCCTGAACCAGACCAGTAAGACTGACTGAAATATAACGTGACAGAAACTTTAATAACGTGACCAGAGTGCGGCTCAGAGACACTTGCACACCTCACAGAAACATGACGCTGAGGAAGAAGAAGAAGAAGAAGAAGAAGAAGAAGAAGAAGAAGGTGAGAGGACAGATGGACTGATGACAGAGCTCTTTGGTTAAAGTGAGTTATAGCAGCTTCCTGTTGAATATTAATGAGGCGGCGGCAGAGTGCTGCAGAGCTGATGACATCACACTGCAGATGGACCAATAAAAACACAGACTGACTTTAAATCAGCTGTTAAAGTCTCAGAGAGACGAGGACGTCCGAATGCTGAGGTCATAATGCAGCACTGACCAGAGCAGAGCAGAGCAGAGCAGAGCAGAGCAGAGCAGGGGGGTCGGTCAGTGTCCCTTAACTGTGAGGGAAAAGTCCTTAAGTGATGTAGAGACACAGATCGTGTTCACTGACCAAAGACAGGACGTTACAAAACATCTAAGAGAAGAAAATCTTAAAGCAGAGAGTCGTTTGTTTAATGACGGCAGGTTCACTCATTTACACACAGATATGATGCTACAGTCTGATTCTGAATGACAACGGAACGGCTTCATACATGCAGAAAATAACCCTTTAGAGGAGGAGCTGCTGAATCTAAAACAAGATTTAAGGGGATTTATGATGAAACTTCTCCTGGTCAGAATTCCTTCAGTGTCCAGGAGCTGATTGTCCTCAGAGGTCTCTTCCTCTCAGAAACACACACATCAAACACCTTAGATTCTCTCCACCTAGAGGAGGCTTAACTTCCCCTTATCTAAGGGACTTACTTAAAGGTGTTGAAGGGAAGCTCCTGAAATGCTGCCTTAGTTATGGAAAAACAATAAGGCATTTACTGCAGTGAGACAGATTTTAGTGTCCATGTGGACTTTTGTGCTTGTGATACCTAAGGTGTTCTGTGCAACTCTTTAACTAAGTTTAAGGGATTTCTTAAGTGTAAGCCCAAAATAAGACAAAACCCTTAAATACTTATGTGAACAGTGTCCCTGAGGGAAAAGACTTAAGGGTGCTGTGTCTTTTATTTTAAGGAAGCCTTAACTCTTTAAGGGGAACCTTAACCGAGTAAAAACCCTTAATGAAGACATTTCACGTAATTTCACAAAATAATCAGAAATCATCTGACGCTCTACATTAAGGTGTCTGACATGAACACATGAATGTCTCTGTCTAGAGTCAGTGTTTGGTTTGTCCGTTCTGGGCTACTGTAGAAACATGGCGGTGCAACATGGTGACCTGTGCAGACGAGGACCTGCTGCCTGTGCAGATACAAACGTGTCATTCTGAGGGAACCTGAACACAAACATTAGATTAGCTTTAAATCTGAAACACTGGAGCTTTAAATGAGTCTGTGAATAAAATAATAAATATTCAGTTAAATGAACCAAAATATTCACAATGAATGTAGACATTAATCAAGTCATTAAATGTTTTTAATTATTTGCTTCTTTGTGTTTTTAGTTTTGTATATTTTTTATATTTTATTTCACCATTTTTTATTTTTAGTTATTTTTTATGTTCTTTATTGTTTAATGATGTAAATGAGGACGCTGTCATTCAAAATGTGTCACCAGTTCTTTTTCACCTGATGCTTGATTGAGATCACAGATGCCCATGTACATGCCTACATTTATTTTTAAGATTATTTTTGGCACATTAAATGGAATATTAATTTAATTATTGAGTCATTTAGTTGATGCTGGCAGCCTCTGTCCTCCGCAGGAAGCTGCTCTGTGTATCCAGATGTTCAGCAGCTGCATCCTGTCTGACAGAAACACATTAATAATCATCTCTCTGCTGGATTAGCACTTCAAACGTTAGCAGCTAAAGGCTAGCAGCTAGCGCAGGCTGATTAGCACTTCAAACAGCTGCGTCGTGAGGAGAGACGTCAGCAGAGCAGCTCTGAGAGGAGCCGCAGATACAGGAGGAGGCCTCGGTCCTCCAGGAGCAGGGACAGAGGAGGAGCAGCGTTGTTTATGGATTATGATCCATGACCGAGCGTTTATCTGTGGACGATGAGCAGATTGTGTTCTGGTGGTCAAAGCTGCAGACGGACAGGACGGAGGTGAAACCTTCACTTTGATCCAACTCCTCGTCAGGACGGAGGGATGAAGAGGAGGCAGAGATGCTGAAATATGAACACACGCACATATCAAACACATGCTGACATCACTCAGTGTGACGTCAGCTTCTTGATGATGTCATTATTATCTCTGATGTCTGACTCACTGGATGTCGACTGTAACTGTGAACATACATTTGGAGTTGTCCCTTCACTCCACACTCTGCATTGTGTTGACGTTTTCAATCTCCTCCGAGCAACAACTGTCACACACACACACACACACACACACACACACACACACAGAGTGACAGGTTTTGAAGAAGATTTGGATCATGAATTAAGACGCAGTTTTTTGCTTTCAGTAAATTGTACAATGAATAAAACAACCTGTGAACACACCTCAGAGCAGCCCAGACTCCGTCTCACAGGACGCTCATGTCTGATGTTGATCTGTTATCGGTCGAAGAATTAATTTGCCACGTCTTTCCAAACGTCTCCAGTCAAACTAAACCTCAATGAAATCCTTTTTGCTCCGGACTTCTGATCTCGGACGCTCCACCAGATCAGCAAGTTTTCTGTTGCTGCTGTCGAAGGAGCAGGTCTCCTCCTGCAGAGTCTGCCCACTTAGCATGAGCTAACCCAGCAGCAGTGCTAACATCCAACACTGAGCTGTGACAAACTCACACCAACCATTAACAACCATTAGGTAACGTTAGCCATGTGATGCTAACAGTTAGCCCTGTCACTGTATGTGTCTGCCTGACACTGTTCTGCAGGGATGCTGGGCTTAGCTCCGCCCAGGACGATTGTGATTGGTTTAGAGGAACAAAAACACGTCAGAGCTGACACAGCGTTGTGGAGGAAGGTCTGACTGATCAGACACAAACGTCCATAAATCCACTCAGAATAAAAACAGAACTTCACCTGAGAGTCGTCATGTTTTAAGTTTCCTTCAGGACCTCAGTGATCCAGTGTCTGAGCACGGAGCTGCTAACAGATGATTCATCCAACCTTTAATGGAGATCAACGAAGAAGTAACGCCCTGTTACTGCTGGAGCTAGTTAGCCAGACATGCTAACATTAGCAACTTACGTCACAGCGTACAACACACAGTATCTCTTTAGCTACTCGACCACAGAAGCTAAACTGAGCTCAGCTATGACTGAACAGTTAACAGCTGTGAACCACCAGAATACAAAGTGTGCATCATCTGTTAGCTCGTTAGCTACTGTTAGCATAGCATAGCTACGCTTTGTGTTGATAAGTGCGATGCTGTCAGACTTGTTGCATCTCTTCCTTTATATTTCTGTTGAAGTCAACTGGAGCTTCAGTCTGACGCTTGTCTTTAGTCTTATTCTTTTTTATTCTAATATAACTGTGAGTTTGAGTTCATGTCATTAATAGCTGTAAGCTACAGGGTTAAGGTGGTACTTTGTGTAGTTAAGGTGGTACTTTGGAGGGTTTGGAGTGATAAAGTGGTGTTTTAAAAGTTTAAGGTGGTATTTTTGAGGATTAAAGTGGAATTGCAAGGATTAAGGTGGTATCTTGGAAGGGTAATGTGATATTTTGCAGAGTGAAGGTGGTATTTTGGGAGTTTAAGGTGGTATTTGATACTAGCTGCAGATGTGAATAATATTTCAGTGCTCATGGTGTATTTTATATTTCTCACTAAATGATCAAAGTCTTCCACTGTTGTGTCTCTGACGAACTTTAATGTTCGACAGATGTTAAAATCTGTTTAATCTCTGTGTCTCTGAGTTCATGATCAATGTATTTGATTGATTTTGTTTTTTTCCATTTCAAAATGAATCCAAATCAGGGCTGGATATTTACAATGAACTCAGTCAGGTTAAATATGTGTGTTGCTATAAGGTATTCTCTATTTGTCGTCAGGTCCCGTGTGTCGACTCAAACCAGCAGTCTGTCAGCGTATGATCATAATAATCAAACGTACAGAAGATTTATTCACTCAGAGTTATAATAATTGCACATATCCAATTAACGCCAACTCTCAGAGTGGCAGAGCGCACTCTGGACACTCTGTCTGTGGAGACGCAGCAGCAGAGTGACTGTGTGATTAACTTAACCGTTGGTTCATTCATGTAGAAATATAAGGCTGCGTTTCTTCCACCAACAGGGCTCTCATTTTAGTGTAGAGCGTCAGACTGAATGTACCAACGCACCATGTCAGGTCACTCACTCTCCGGGACGCCAGTGTTACTTGAATAAGTAAACCCTGAGCAACGGGACCAGACTGGCCGACCCGTATGCTCTCACTCAGTGGATGGATGATGTCACAGGAAGCCAATCTTACAAAGGAGGACCACACTTGTTTGTTTTGCTATGGAAGCTAACGTTAGCTAATGTGCTAAACAGTTAGCGTTGCAGAGAAATCCAATATTCCTCTTAATCCCTCCCCAGTTTCTGATGAGGTGGACATGATAACCCTTAATACACATAATGTTATTCATCCCTACAACAGGAAATACTTTTTCCCTAACCTGATATGAAGTGTGCGCTGCACATGTGAGCATTTTTGATGATGGCCTCCGTCCAGTCCTTTGGTCTTATCACGTTTAACCATAGTTGTCTTTGTTTTTGTTGACGGGCAGTGGCGGCTGGTTTTGGTCTGAATAAGGGATCTGCTGACAGTGAAGAAAATATAGAATAATAATATGATAACAATAATAGTTATAATAATAACAATAATAATAAAGTATTTCAGATATCCAGCCCTGATGTGACCCTGTTCACTGTGACAGGTCAAAGGTCAAACTGATGATGTCTTTTTATGTTTGAGGTGAAACACCATCATCCACGTGCTGCCCCCCCCCCCCCCCCCCCCCGTTTCCTGTTACACACACACACACACACACACACACACACACACACACTCCAGGTGAGATGGCATTATAGCAGCAGACTGTTGTTATAATGATCTGATGACACGTCATCATTCACCCCCCCCCCCCCCCCCTCACTCCCTCTGCTTCCTGTGACATACTTCCTGTTGTGTTTCTGTGTTTGAGCCTCATGTTGTTGTTGATCTGTGTGTGTTTGTGTGTTTCTGGCTGTCGACAGTAAAACAGAGTGACGCTGTTTTACTAAAACATCATCTCATCTGAAACACGCACACACACATATATAGAGTCAACATTGATATAGTAATGAAGTCACGAGCATCAGTGTTACAGTGACACACTGACCACAGCAGGGACTGTTCTTTATCTAAATGAGATTTTAAAACTGACCCTTTGATGTTTGAAAGGTAAAAATACAAACAGTTTATTTTTGGACAAATATTAAAAGAGACGCAGAACAAAGTGATTTTATGAAATATCTTCAGATCACACATGGTCACAGTTTGTTTGTTTTACCTGACGGAAGTGTTTGTCGCACACGTCGGTTATTTGAAAATCCAATGGTAATTTCTGTTTTTACAGTTTGACTGATAGATGGCGTCATTTTGGGGATTTTCAAAGAAAACATGTAAGTTTGAAAGAAACGTTTTATTTAAAATTATTTTCCTTTTCTTTTTTTGGTGTTTTGTTTTGTTTTTAAATGTAAAGTTTTTGGCTGTGCTGGTCAGTATAATTTGGTGATTTGAAGTCATTTTTTCTCTGAAAGAAATTTGAAAGTTTTAATAATAGTTTTTGAAAATATTTATTAATTTAACATTTCTGGCTGTGATCAATTTTGCAATTTTCGCAAATGTCTAAAAAAAAATTCCTGCGTTTTTGGGGGTTTTTTTTGGGAAAATTTTTTAATTGCCAGTGTCTGGCTTTGATAAACGGGTTACATTTGGTGATCTGAAGCCGTTTTCTTTAAAAATTAATCAACTTTTTTTTTTTTTCTTTACTTTAAATTTGTAGTTTCTGGCTGTAATAAATTGTGTAATTTTGGCAAAAAAAAAAGAGATTTTTTTTTTTTTAATACACAGTTTCTGTGATTTTGGTGTTTTGAAGCCATGTTTCCTTAAAATTAAAAACATCAAAACATTTTTAAATTTCTGTTTAAATGAACATTTCCTAGCTTTGATAAACATAAATGAAGCCTGATACTTTTTACAGAGAGCATGTGTCTGACCCGCCCACAGGTTCAGACACATGCTCTCTGTAAACATCCAAAAAACAAAATCTTATATTATTTTGTTTTTAGTAGATTATTCATATTTTCTTTAAACTTCTGTGGAACAATAAATACAAAATACAACCAAAATAAAAAAAACACAATCCCCCCCATGAATAAGGAACAGTCCCTTAACACACTATTACATTAGAAACTTCAGTTATTAGCTACGCTGCACAGTAATGTACTTTATTATGCCACATGATATGACATGATATGACATGACAGTGCACACAGAGGTGTGAGTGTGGCTGTAGCGATGTGTGTGTGCAGCTGTGTGTTAATGTGTGTGTGCACCTATCGTATCATTTATTTTAGGATAGGAAAAGTAGAGCAGAGCCCGAGTCCAAACCCTCTTTTAGGTCCATCACTTCGACCTCCGACCTCAAACGCCGTAGGGCCTCCGGGGACGCCACGGTAAGGAGATGAAGACCTCCTACTCCTCCTCCTCCTGTCCTCCCCCTCCTGCTCCTCTTCATCCTCCTCTTCATCCTCCTCTTCATCCTCATCCTCCTGAGTTTACTTTCATATTTGTGTCTTTCTCCTCATTTCTTCACTTTGTCTCCTTTTATTTCAGTTCTCTTTGTCACATTTTGTTTCTTCCATCAAAATGACTTTTTCCGTTTGTCATTTGTCTTTATTCTCGTCATCTCCTCCTCGCCTCACCTGTTTCCTCATCTCCTCTCCTCTCTTGTTTCCTTTCCTTCCCAGCTCCATCATCTCCTTGCTGACTCATCAGGCCGCCCGTCTGTCAGTCAGCTCTCTTTATCTTCTCGCCTCCATCAGCTCATCTGTCCCACAGACAGACAGACAGACAGTGAGACAGACAGACAGACGGACAGACAGACAGACAGATGGACAGACAGGGTTCCTGTTGTTGCCGTCAGGGTTTTATTTTTCACTGCGAGTCGTCCTCTTGCAAAGGAGAAGTGAAGAGGGTCAGACTGTGTGGTCTCTCCTCTTTGTTTGTGTCCTTCGTCTTGTCTCTGTTTGTGTCCTTCGTCCTGTCTCTTTGTGTCCTTCGTCCTGTCTCTGTTTGTGTCCTTCGTCCCGTCTCTGTTTATGTCCTGTTGTTTGTCTCGGTCTTGTCTTTTTCCTCTCGTCCTTCCTCTCCTGTCATCTCTCTGTCCCTTCATCTCACCGTCACTGTCGCTGAAACAAAGCGTCTTTGATTCTTGTCTCGTCCTCGCAGGTCGTCCAGCAGAGACTCATTCCTCTCCTCTAACTCGTCTCGTTTTCAGCGTCCTGACGGTTTTAGGAGCCGTGTGAATTAAAGCTGTCAGAGCCCATGATGCCTCTGGGCCTAAACGGCGGCTAATAAACGACTCTTGTTTCAGCAGTGGAGTCTCTGCCGGAGTCGAGCTCGTCTCTGTCGATGCTTCTGGCTTCACTTTCTTCTTTTCAGCTTCACTTTGAAGAACTTGTGTTTGTTTGTGATTTCAGTTCCTTCAAACTCAGAGTTTCTCGTGCACTCTTAGAAAAGCTGTTGGGCCTCAATCAGAGACACTTTGACTGTGATGACGTCTTTTGTAAGAGTGCAGCTCTGAGATCTGAAATGTGACCAAGCCTGTGTGTTTGTGGTTGAACTCCACAGCTGTCGACTGTTTTGCATCCCCTCTGCCTGCAGACACTCTGTTGGTTTAATGTGAGGGGAGTCTGAATGGAGCAGGGAGTCCAAAGAGTCTTTTCTCAGGCAGCTGATAGTCAACATGGAGACAGATTTGTGTTGCAGCTCAGTCAGAGTGTTCAGCAGCAGCAGACAGTCTGCTGTGTGACCACTCAGGGCTCTAACTCATTTCTCTTTGTGCTCATCTCTCTTTATTTTCTATATGAGTGTTTTTCTCTCTCAGTGGATTTGAATGGTGTCCAGACTACATGCTGTACTACACACACACTGCCTCTGTCCTCCTCTGCAAGCACGACCGACCTTTAGACTGAACGCACACTTCCTGTTCAGCCCAGCACAGGAACCAATCAGCTGTCAGCTGACCTCCACTCAGTTATTCATGGCAACAGTGAAAAGAGTCCAGAGTGACCGACAACCCAAAAACACCCAGTTTACTGAGACACAAAGAATCACCTCTGCTCCAACAATTAGTCAGCTGATAATACCAATAATAATAAACTTTATTTAAACCTTATTTCTCTTTCAAAGTGCTTCACAATTAAAAACAGAATGAAATGAATTCAAACACCAGGCCCACAGTGAAACAGCTCGTTCTCACTCCAAACTCCTCAAACTCCGCCTCCATGTCAGTGATGTCAGCGCCTGACACAGCAGTTTGATACACACCGGCCAACTGCTGTCATATAAAGAGGGAGAAAGTCTGTGTATTGAGGTGGACGAGTCAAACAAAGCCCAGACTGTCATCTGTTTGTTTCCTGTGTGAGTTTGCACAACACGTTTACTCTCAGGTAAATAAATAAATAAATAAAGACACCTTGAGCCTGAATTTTAAGACTTGATGTTTGTTTCTAAACCTGACCACCACTGTTTGCATCTAACAAGCAGAAACTGGACATTTACTGTGAAAAGGGAAGTTTATTTTGAAAAGACAAAGTGCACGTGATGAGTGTAACGTCTGAAACTGACACAGGACGAAATCTAACGTGTTATATGTCGGTCCACTAACAGAGCGGCAGTGTGTGACGAGTTGGGATGAGAATGTGTCGGTAGAAACATGATAAGATAAAATGGGAACGACCTTTAAACTGGTGAACCTGGGATATCGACCAGTACAGAGTTCTGGTCAGAGAACAAACAGTCGTCAGGCTCATCAGACTCTGTACTGAAACTTTACAGGCTGCAGCATCGAAACAAATCAGAAACATACAAATATACACGTCTGAGTTATTATTGTTATTATTATTGTTATTATTATTATTAGTATTAGTATTGGTTAGTTACCAATAACCAACATTAGATTAAATGGGACAGTGACGTCACACAGAAAACACAAACCGCAGATTGACAGTCATAACAATGCAGACAGTCAGCTCAACATCAGGCTGATATTTAAACAGCTTCATAACTGCAACAAACAAACAAACAAATAAACAAACAAACACAAACTACAGAGAAATTATTTAATTAATTTCACCATGTAAACAGCAGCAACATTAAAGTGACATCATCAGTGACCTCAGCACCCGAGATGATTGCGCCGCCGAAAGAGTAAGACACACAGAGAAGAATTCACAACAAAATGTTTTTAAAAAACAAACAAAAAAAACCCAGTAAAATCATTGAAAAGCAAATTCTCAAAAAAAAAGTTTTTTTTAAAGTGATTTAAAAGACGAGACAAGGTTTGTGTCCCTGATCCCAAAGTCTAACAGCGCTGTGGATGATAAGGAGCGACACACGTGAAGGGATGTGAGGCGACACTCCAGGACGATGTGATTACAGCACTTCCTATAAATTCAGCCAAACCCCATGAATTCTGTACAACCTTGAAATTTCGTCAAGTCACCTTCAACTTTACAGCAAATTTAACTTTTTAGATCAGCTAAGATCTCTTTACATTGTCGACCAGCTGCTCTCTGTCTCTGTAGCGCCTTTTAAACTTCCTGTTCAGGGCAGAAATATTCCACCTCGCTGTTCTGTATATATGATACGATTGAGGAAAGCAGGGACAGAGTTGTCTCACCTGTAATCCACCACAGGAGGGTCGTAACAGCGCTGAAATGGTGTCTGTATAAACAGAACAGCCGGCAGGACGGGACAGGTGAGATGTTTTCATGACCTGCTACTTGTGTGACCCACTGCAGGAGATTTAAGTAGCTGTTAGCAGTTAGCAGCTAGCTCAAACAATGAGGTCCAGGAGCTCCTGACCCTCCGAGCAGAGGACGAGATCAGCCGCCATATATCAGGGACACTAAATGATTGTTATCGACATGTGATGTCATTGTTATTGTTTATAAAGAGCTGCTGACACGTATGTTATATGTCACACTGGAGGCCGACGCTGTTGTGTTACATGTCACACCTCTTTTGACTCTGTGATGTCATCATGCTGTCTGACATCACACACTGCAGCGAAATGATGCCGCCGTGCTTTGGTTCTGAGTAAAACACAAAGGGGGCATAAAGAAGTGACTCTACAGCGCCACCTCTGTGTGGCTGCTGTTCATCATGAGTCTGCTGCTGCACCTGGGACAGGGTCACACACACAGTGACAGGGCTAACCGTTAGCATCACACTGCTAACATGGATGTTAACCGCTGCCGTGAGGTTTCTGTCCAAGAAGCAAAATATGTCGTGATGAGATGACGTTGTGCTGTGTTAGCGCGTGCTAACGTGACAGAGAGAGAGAGCTACTCCTTCAACACTGTAGTGAACAGCATTAACAGCTGATTGGCTGTTGAAACAGGTGACGTGCTCTTAAAACAGCCGCCGGCCATTTGACCAGCTGAGTGTCAGGTGACATCTTCAGCTGGCTTGAGTCCAGCTCAGACCACTGACACTTTTCTCGGAGACGTTCTGAAACAGTTTCATCTCGTCAACAATCTTTGGTCTGAACTTCAGTCGTCAGTAATACGTCAGAATCTGTTCTAAACACAACAGGAAGTCAGGATCAGTGTTTGTTAACCTGAGTCAGAATCCTGCAGCAGAGTTTAGACAGGAGACGAGTTGTCACTGGTGCCACAGAGAGCAGAGTTACAGGAGTTTAGAGGAGTCGTTCTAAAACAACAACAGTTTCCAGATTATTGGTGTCAAAAAAAGTTTAATATTTGAAATGTTTCTGAGATTATCATCATGAACAACAGCGTATCTCTCGGCCCAGAGCTAATGTGCAGTGTCTCCTCTGTTGAGGGTCAGTTAGTGAGCTCAGCGTTTGGTCTCTCACAGGACGACTCATCCTGCTGTGATCTGACTCTGCTGTTTACAGGATGTTATCAGCGATTAGTTTGTTGTTTTGTTATCTGAACAGCTCAACAGCAAACAGGTAAACACAGGTAAACACTAACAGCAGCTGAATACAGTCAGGATGAGTTGCTGCTGCTCGGCAGCTGCAAAAATAAAACGCTCCCATAAAAGCAGCAGCAGCTCTGAGCTGTCACATCAGGCTGCGTGTCTCTGGATGGAAACTGAAGTTAAAGGACCAGTTCAGAGTTTTGGAGGCGAGACTGTGTGATGCACTGACCCAGAGTCAGTGAGGAGCGCTGCAACAGGGCGAGAGTTTCATGGTACGATAACGTCTCAGAAAACATCACAGTATCACAGAGGTGATGTCATCATGAGTCAGAACGACCCTCACAGGACTGAACCTGAAGGAACATTTGTTCATGAAGTTTGGTTAAAAAATCTCTTAGAAAATAACTCAAAGGAGAGATTCAGCGTCCGGTCCAGCACGTGTGCACACGCTGTGATCAGCTTCTATGTCACAGTGCACCTGTGTGTTTCAGCTGTGTCAGGTTCAGGCAGTGAAAGCGCAGAGTCATGCTTCGTCAGGACAGAGCTGGTTCAGCTGCAGGAACTCTTCCACACGGTCTCCATCCAGACACGACTATAAAACCTCTGCAGCTCAGAGACATAAACACACGTGTTCTCCACATGCTGCTCAATTATTCCCACATCTGTTTCCATGGTAACCAACAGAATATCAATACAAGTTCAACAGAGCTGCAGCAAACAAAGACACATCACGACAGTCAAACACTGAAGACGTCTCACTCACATGAACCCAACATGAAACTGTCAGTCCGTCCTGATGCTGTTCAGACAGACAGACACCTTGTGTGTCAGATCACATTTTATTGAACCAGAAAAATCTCTTCCAGCGTGTCCTGGTCACAGCGACGTCACTGATGCTTCACACGACATTAACGATGAACATACATCAGTGTCTCGGGGTCTGTCCACATGGCGGCAGGGCGCCGCGCTGCGCCTCATCTCAGCACCTCATAACAAGCAATCACAGCATTTTTTTTAACGACACGCTGCTAATGGGTTTCGTTTCTATGACAGCAACAATATTGAGGCTAGCTAGGTAGCTAACGTGACGCTACATGATCAGAGTGTTAATTGAGGCCAGTAAACATGCCGCGTCTTTAACCGCCTGGGAAACACGGGGACGGGCGCTGGGTGCTGCTCAGTGACAACTTTCAAGAGCACGGCGGCAGGCTGCATCTGAGGTTGCTAAGCAACCATAAGCAGCACCAACTCATTGCCTATTTACCTGAAATCAGTGCAGACATCTTTGTGTATTTTGAGTTACATTTGGTCTCATTTATTGGCCACAGCGTCACCGTGTGTCAGGGCTCAGAGGGCCGTGGCGTTGGTGGGCTTGTCTTGTACTCATAGTGGGCGTGGTTTGTAGGGGCGTGTCCTGTCGGCTACATCATGTGTCTCAGGTAGATGCATACAGTCTTTTTCACAATAAACTTGCGTCAGTAAAACAACTCTTATTTACATTTATTTCCTCGTGCAACAAAAGCACGTAGCAACCACTGATGTCTAACGCTAGCTTCACTTCGACGTGAAATACTGACGTGAGATGAGCGCTGTGACAAAGGCCCTGAGCGTGGCGTTCTTTCTGTACGCACCACAGACGAACTCTCCTCAGTGGGAACGACTGAACAAAGACACTGGTGCTGAGAGAAAAGACGTAATGTGGACACAGACCCTCAGTCACAGAGAGCGTAAACATGTGTGAATTATATTAGTATCGTATAATATTTGTTTTTATTTCTTTCTTTCATCCACCCTGCTCATTAGTTTCACATGTAAACATCCACATGAATAAATAAATAAATAAATAAATATATAAATAAATAAACACGCCTGTTTCAAGAAAAAAAAGTGATGAAATAATAAATCCGACACATTTTCAGAGAAACTGTGAAATCAGGTCGAATCAGACGTCGGCCATCTTGGCTCAGAGGTCGGCGTCACTGTGTGTGTGTGTGTGTGTGTGTGTGTGTGTGTGTGTGTGTGTGTGTGTGTGTGTGTGTGAATAACGGAGGTGTGTGTGTGTTGAATTAATGTGTGTGTTTCCTCTCTTCTCTCTCTCTCTCTCTCTCTGTCCCTCTCTCTGCAGCCGTACCCGACTGACATCACCGGACAGCTCAACCTATCAGATCCCTCCGTCAGCACGGTGGTCTGAGAGCGACACAGAAAGAGCTACACTGCTGCTGCTGAGCCACATACACACACTCACACACACACACACACACACACACACACAGGCCCTCTGGACAAACACACACACGTCATATGATATAAACACATGAAACACACAGATGGACAGGCCGAGCGTCCTCTGAGACAGGAAGTAGAATATGATGACATCAGGACTTTTGGACAGCATCATACTGTGCCAACACACACACACACACACACACACACACACACACACACCATCTGTCATCTCAACCCTCCACACACACACACACACACACACACACACACACTCGCCTTGCTCTGCTCGTAGCCGTCGGCCTCATCCACCCAGAGGGTCTTTTATTTTGAAAGAACTGTCTCTGATAGGTTTTATTTTGGTTGATGTCTTTGATGTTGTACAGTTTCCTGTTTCCTGTTTCCTGTCCGTCACGCCGACCCATCTATCCTCCGACTCTCGCCGGAAACTCGAGCTCCAGCCCGCAAACACACCTGCCGATCGATCGGGAACCTATTGATCGATCAGGAACTTGTTGATCGATCGGGGAACCCGTCGGTCGATCGGGGACCAGATCACGGTTCAGAGCGTGGTGGGTGGGCGGAGCCTCTGGGACAGGAAGTGTTTTCTTTAACGCGTCCTGCGTCACTGAGCCAGATGGCAGGGAGCCGTCAGCGCTGAGGCTCATGGGTAATGAAGTCCTGGTTCAGTGAGTCAGGAGGAAACAACAATCAGCATTTATCAGACGTATATAAAGAGTTAATAAACAGGTTATTACACAATGATTTCTGCAGATATGACGACTTTTTGTTGTTTACTGTTTTTATTTATGAGGTGTTTATTTATAAACATTCTTCACCCTCATAAACAAAGTGATGAAGATGATGAGGAGCAGCTGTAGAGACATGACTCATCAAGTCTTTATATCTGCTGTGTTATAAACTGTTTATTAACTGTTATACTGCTTATAAATGCTGAACAGAGAGGTTAAAGTTCAACTCATCAATAATAAACATTATTATAAAGAAATGATCCCACCTTTAAATATTTAAGAAATTATTTTCGTTATTTTCAGAAGCATTAAATTTAAAAATCTACATTTATGATTTTATGATTTGATATAAAGTCCTGAAAGATGTTTCAGATGCACACAGAACAATAAGGTCTTCACGCTTCATCATCTCAATGTGACAAAACTGATCATAATAATAATTATAATAATAACAATAATGATAATGATAATGATAATATTTCCTGACTGCAGAGTTGATCTGTTTTCACACTGATGTCAGACACATGTTGAAATTCTCTGTTTGACATGAAAACAACTCAATCAGCTGATCGCTCTCGTCACAGTTTCAGTTTCAGTGTGAACCAGTTGAAGAAACACTTTCTACATAAAATAAACACACAGCTGTAAAACAACGTATTGATCACTGATCAGATTTATTTCCATCAGCGACAGTCAGCTGATTCAGATATTTCTGACATGTCTGCGTTTACTTCCTGTTAAACAAACCTTCGTCTCATGAACGTGTGTGACAGATGTTCTGTCGCCCGCCTGAACCTCAGCGTTCATGACATCCTGAGAAATGAAGGTGAGACGCTTCAGCTGAAACATGTAGAGCAGGTCGTGTGATATCCTGCCAGTTTGTGCTCAACGAATGATGTTACGTCCCAACGTACAGTCACATAAATAACATGAAGTTACGATAGGTCAGGGTCAGGAGGAGAAACACGGGACATGTACAAATTTCAGTGCGTTGCTTTTCGTAGGAAAACATACAAAACATCTGTGACTGAAAACATTCATAAGAAAATGATTTTTGTTTTCATGCAGCGCTCAGTTCAGAGACATTGGGCTTTGTTTTCATAGGTTTTTCAGCTTCGTACAAAGAAACAGTTCATTTATCTTAGTTTGGCTGTCTGTTTGGAAATTCATGCAAATCACCACATGTTTAATTATATAGTTATTTATTTGCAAATTTGAAACTTGATACAAAAAAAAATGGCTCAGTGTGAGAAGTCATTAGTTCATTATAACTCATCTCACACACACACACACACACACACACACACACACACACACACACACACACACACACACACACAACTCTCAGTTTATCGTTTAAAACAAATGAGCAGTAGACTCTTGATATCGATCCGTCCTCAGGCTTCACTGTATGATCTGTAACTCAAACACAGTTCTTTCGTTCTTCATATCAGGAGGAAACAGGAGCCTGCAGACAGGAGACCGTTGTTTTAATTTGGTGTACTCAGGTTTTTGTTTGTTTGTTTTTTATTCTTATCACAAAAAAATGTCCTTTTTTTCATTTTTAGTTTAAAACAAAGCAGCTGTTTGTGTTTTGTTTCTTTTATCATTTTAGAAATGAATAAGAGATGATCCAGTGACACCTCGACTGTGACGCGTCAGCGGGTTTTGTTTGTCAGATTAATTTTTATTTTAAACTCCTTTGATTGTTTTGGTCTGACGACAGTTACAGAGTGAAGGAATATGAATAATTTACAGGGTAATCCAGGAGCAGACACATAATCAGAGGAGCCAGCGACCTGCTTTAGACATCTGAAGAACTTAAATGTGTGAGCGCACCGGGCTGGTTAAAGAGACGGGCGTTTAATTTGAGTTTAACAGTTTGTTAGAATTTCATTTTGGAGACAGAACGTTTCTGCTTTCTAAATAAAAAGTCCCAAAATGTAAAATAACTATAAACACCATGTTGATGTCAGTAAGTTGTGTCAGAGTAAGAATATATAATAAATGTCAGAAAGAGCCAAATCATTCCAAGATGGCGGTGTAACAGCTTTTGTTCCTAACGTTCAAAAGAAGAAAGTAACAAAAACACACGTATGTTTGTACGTCACGTCCTCTCGCACATGGTTGCCGCGAAGCGAGTCGAACACAGAGGCTTTTTAATGTTTGTTGACTTTTCCAGCTCTTCATCAAGTTCAGTGCTTCTTCTTTCTTTCTTTCTGTTCTTCCTCCTCCGACCTGTCCGTCTCTCAAACATTTATCCACGACCAGGAAATCAGGATTCACAACTAAACCTGAGACTTTAAACCAGCAGTGAAGTGTCGCAGTAATAAAAGTGTAACGAGGTCACAGCTGTGTGTTTATGGAGAAATTATAATCAGCTCAACATCAGAATCTGACGCCTGAAATATCATCACTTTAAAACTTCTTATTTTTATCAGACTTTTATTTTGTAGTTCTGAAATGACACATTTATTTTGGTGGGAAGAGGAAACAGTATTTTATTAATTTCAGAAATACATTTGGTTTAATGATTTTTATATATTTTTTTCACAATATATTTATTGCTTTATCACACGGCGGTTGTTTAATGTTTCAGATCCGTCGTCAGAAATATTTCAATAAGTTACAGTTTTGTTTTTGACTGATCGATCAGTATTGATCTGTCCCGCGTGTGATGATCAGAGTCAAGTGTTAACAAAACCCTCCCTGAACCAGAGGCTCCGCCCACCGTCCCCCTGACAGCCCCAGGGCATGATGGGACATGTAGTCACTGCTCCACCTCCACTGTGTCTCTGCTGATGATGTCAGTCTCTGTCTACCTCCACAGCCCGTCTGCCAATAACAGAAACTGATGTCCTGTGAAAACCTCCTAACTCCTCTCAGGCCTGCACACACAGGCCCGCTGGAGTTAGGAGGTTTTCACGCTGCAGAAGCAATGTAGCTGCCGTCTCTTTAAGGTTTTCATATTAATAAGCTTGTTGTGTAAAAACACACACACAGTGTGTGTGTGCGTGTGCGTGTATGTGTGTGTATGTGTGTGTGTGTAACATATGACGAACCAGAGCTGAGAGCGTCGCTGAGAACAAGAGAAACTCAGACTGAGTCGTCTTCAGGAACGCCGACCACATGTTAAAGAACAACAGACTTTTACTGCCAGATATATAAATATATAAATGTATAAATGTATATGAGGACGTGTGTGTGGTGTCTGCTGCAGCTCGCAGAGACACGTTAAAGAGGAAATACAAATAAAACTGCTGCAGAAGTCAAGAGCATAAACAGAACAATTACAATCACATATTTAAGATATATTAATAATACTGTAACTAATGTGCAGAAATAATTCACCTTCTCTTTGTATGAAAATGATCCTGCAGAGACCTGAGACGTCACAGTTGTGTTTGTTAAAGCTTGTTCATTATCAAAGGTTCATCGTCATCACTGGATGATTGACAGTTTATCAACAGACTGTGACATTTAAAAGTCTGATTGGAAAAAAGACAAACTGAAGATCAGCGTAGCTAATGCTCATATAGCAGCTAATGCTAATAAGCTAGTTGCAGCTGTTTGATTGTTGAACATGAGCTAATGCTAATGTACCAGCTAAAGCTAGCAGAGATAACAACACTCATAAACATTAAAAAATACCCTTATGTTTAATGCTAATCCTGTGAGCCAGATGAGTCTAAGCTAGTGTATAAAACTGTGACAAAGTACCAAATAAGGTTAACAGGCCGGAGTCTAATAATACAGGTAATAAGTTTATACAGACACTAGCCTGTTAGCCTTATTTGGTACGTTAGCATTAGCAAGATGTGTTGGTCTTATGTTTAGCATTACGAAATCTAAGGCCAGCGCTAATGCTAATGCTAATGCTAAAGTCATCTTAAAATTTGAAAGCAGCACAAAGACTCGCAAAGTTCAAAAAAACAGTTTCTCTTCACAGTTCAGAAATACGTCTGTTAACAACATAATTTTTGCTGAATTTCTGTTAATAAACTAAAAATGTATCAATGAATTATTTCAGTTTTAATTAAGACAAGGTTTAATTTATTAGGGCCAAAAAAACTTAATGTCTTAATATTTTATCTTATCTTTAAGATGATCAGTAACAAAGTGTTAAAGATTATTTTTAAAAGAACTTTCAAATTTTACTTTTAATTAAAAAACAAGTTTTTCTCCACAAATGAAGTTCTATGAAATACACTAATATTTAAAGCAGCACTGTTTAACTTAAATCACTTCCTGTGGATTTCACATTAAAAGCATCATAGAGAAAGTTTTGTTTTTCCATAAATGAATGATAAATTCAAACTTTACAGTAATTAGACATTGAATCAGGGTGATGCCAGCTGAGGACTTTTATTTTGAAATGAAATGATGTTTCAGTTTAATGTGTCGTTTCCTTTGAGGTCAGTGTGGCAGGTTTAATCATCTGTGCTGCTCTCAGATCAGATTATATTTTCCAGCTGCAGTCAAACTCCCCAGAGCTCTGTGTGTCTCTGGAGACGTGTCCTCAGAGCGCTGTCCTCTGTCACGTCTCTGCAGGCTGATTCTCAGGAGAGACGCTTTCATGTCAGACTGACTGCGTTTGACCTGAAGTGGCTCTCTGACCTGAGGTAAACTCGGCAGGTCTCCTCAGGTGAAGGTCTGACTGAGCCCATCGACTTTTACTGGAAAACAAATATTGATCTAAGTTTGAAGGTCTGTGGTTGTAACTGATCACAGCGGGTCCTGGAGACAAACTCTGTTCTCAGTGACGCTCGGCTCGTTTCATGTGTTAGAGGAAGGTGAGCTGCACCTGCCGGCCGTCACTTTAAACCTGGATTCACTCACTCAATAACAGCAGTTCTTAAATACAGAATTATATTAGATTATTATTATGGACTGTGTTTATTATAAGACACGTCAGTTTTTGATTTCAGAGTCAGACCTGCAGAGTTCAATGACCTGACCTCCGCCCAGGAACATGAATCACTCAGCTGCTTCATTTTCACTCTGAATACTCACTTCACTGTGTTTGTGATTTACAGCAGAGCTATAATATACTGTCATGCTGTCACTGCTTTGGGGAATGTTTCCCTCTTTGTTCCGCCCACATGGAGCCGGTTCTGTTCTCTTCTGGTTCCTACAGCTAGTTGTGGACTGTTCAGAGCGTGTGGACCAAAGTAAACTGGATCAGAACCTGAAGAGCTGCTTCACAGCTGGAGCCAAACGGCTGTGACTCACCAGAGGATCAACAACATGATGTTATTATCTTGACTCACTGACAGACACAGACCAGAGTTTCAGACCTGTACGTTACAAACATGTTTAACAGGGACTCAAAGTGATGGGAGCAGTTTGCACTCTGTATCCAGGAGGCTCCCTCAGCCCGTCACTGTCATGGCTGCACAGACCAGTTTCATTTAGCTGTTAAATTACAGACGATGAATGTTGCAGGTCATCAAGGCGATTGTCCGTCCTGCTGCTACAGTTTATCAATCAATCAATCAATTTTATTTATAAAGCCCAATATCACAAATACAATTTGCCTCACAGGGCTTTACAGCATACGACATCCCTCTGTCCTTTGGACCCTCACAGCGGATCAGGAAAAATTGCTGTGCATCGCGCGGCGCCCTCTGGCAATAACACGTCCTTGAATATGATGGTTCTGAGCCAAACACGGCTGGTTGGTTTGGTGACGGCACCGAGGTTCAAAGAATCCTGAACAGAACCGGCTCAAGAAGCAGAGCTCAGAGCTTTGAGGTGAAGTTGGTCCAAAGAAACTCTCAAATCAGCAAAATAGAAAATTCCTGGAAAGATGTCCAGCAGGAAACATCACCTGCTGCAACCTGACCTTTATTATGACCAGGGTTAAAAACACGACTACTAACTTTTGCTTTCAAAATTCCCCACAGTCCTCGGCACACTCCACCAGGTGAGCCCGAGGTCGCCCAAACAGCTGTTACCACGACAACCAGCTGCTAATGCTAACAAGCTAACGTAGCTGGAATTCTACCTGTGCAGAGGAGCCTGAAGGCAACATCTCCACGTGAAGTCTGTTGGTTTATTATTTTAGTTTTTAGTGACAAATATTATTATAAAAACTGTCGTTAGCTAATCATGAACTAACAGCACAGCAGGAGACGTCTTTGTTTTACAGTCAGAAAACTTTATCGTCCATCGTCTTTGACACATAAATATATTCACGTCACATTTAATGTATTAAATGTTTCCACGTAGAGTCAACGTGTTGGTTTAAGGCTGAACTTTAATGAATCCAGAGTTTAACAGTAGATTTTATATTAAAATGTTTCAATCAGCATGTTAAAGTTGATCCGTGTTCGTGCAGCTCACCCTGCGCTTTTACTATGATGTCATAATGTGACGTCATGCTGTGATGTCATGAAGTTTGTTTTTATTTATTGATATTTATTTATTTGATGATTTGTTTTGGATGTGAAGCACTGATTCAACTTCCTGTTTGAGGAGGGTTTTTTTTTTCTTGCTGTTGTACAGAGGACGATGATGATGATGATGATGATGATGGCGTCGTCTCACTGCTGTCTGTATTGGATCTATAACCCTGTGTAAACTGATCGGAGGTCAGTTGTGATATTTTTATTTCCTGTCTGGTAAACACTGAAACTGTAGAAGAAGAAGTTTCCCTCCTCCTCTTCCTCTTCCTTCCTCTGTGCAGCACTTTGTCCACGAATGTGAACAGTCGACCTTTGACCTCCACAAGAGTCGACAAGACATTTTCTGTTTGGTTTCTTCTTTGTTAAACTGTCCTCTGAGGACCAACCAGTAACTCTGATCGTACTGGTCCCAGTGCGTCCCACAGACGTCCTCTGAAGGAAGTGAGATGCAGCTGAGGAGACTCTGAAAGTTCAATGAAATAAATGAAGTTATCTGTTTCTGATTATTATAAATAATTTATGATAAATAATAAAGTCAGTGTTTAGTGCAGCTGAACTGACGTTTGTGTTCAGCATATATGAAAATCACATATACTGAGAGTCAAGTTTCCAATAATAAATATTTACTTAAGATTAAACTGTTTCCTGTCTGTTCTTTACGCCACCTTTCATATTAATGAGGCCTGTGAAAAACATGTATCTCCATATTTGAAGATTTTTAATGGTTCATTTGTGGATTTAGAAAAAAAAATTCCTCCTTAAGGTCAATTAATTATTCAAAAAGTTGCTCATCACCAAGATAAATATGGAGCAGATTTTTCTCATAATAAACAGACTTTTGGAAATATATGTTTTTCACAGGAGGACCTTTACCTGCTCAGGTACTCTGTCCTCTACCTGCTCAGGTACACTGTCCTCTACCTGCTCAGGTACTCTGTCCTCTACCTGCTCAGGTACACTGTCCTCTACCTGCTCAGGTACTCTGTCCTCTACCTGCTCAGGTACTCTGTCCTCTACCTGCTCAGGTACTCTGTCCTCTACCTGCTCAGGTACACTGTCCTCTACCTGCTCAGGTACTCTGTCCTCTACCTGCTCAGGTACACTGTCCTCTACCTGCTCAGGTGACACAAACACACCAGCTTCTGATGAGTCATCATGCTGATCTGTAGCTGCTTGCAGAGGAAAATAATTTCAACATATGAATTTAAAAGTTAAAGACATGTTCATGTTTCACACGTTTCAATCTGACCTGTGTAGATCTGTATCAGTCTGTATCAGTCTGTGTGTGTGTGTGTGTGTGTGTGTGTGTGTGTGTGTGTGTGTGTGTGTGTTCACAGTTTAGTATCTGTTGTTGACTCTCAGTCTGAAGGTCGCAGCAGCTGCAGCTCCGCCCCCTAACACCTGCCAGAGGACCTGATAGAAGACAGGACGCCTCCACACATTCATCCACCTCCACCGCTGCTCTGCACAGCACCACTTCACCACTTCACCACTTCACCTCCTCTGCTCCAGTCTCCAGTAAGTGAGCGTCTGAACCTGATTGTAATCAAATATGAATCAACTCTGAGGAGGTTTTTGATTATTGATTATTGATCATCTTCATGGACGTGACTTCTCCTGATCAGGTGATCTGATGATCTGATTGGCTGAGGCAGGTGGAGCTGCAGGTGTTTCCACCACAGAAGAAGAGAAGGAAAAGGAGGGAAGGAGACAACGAAGAAGAATGCTGATAGGTGAGAAACACACACACACACACACACACACACACACACACACACAGGTCTTTAATGTGCAGTAAAGTGACAGTATTCTCCCAGGATGCACTGCACAGACGAGTCATTACTGAAACACAGTCCGTGTGCAGCGAGGTCTCAAACTGGAGTTTCATGTTCGTGTGAAACATGTTCTCTCACATGGCGCCCCATGAATGACATCACATCCTTAACGTACTGTTACAGGGTTTTAATGTACAATAAAACCTGTTTCTATTTCTCAGTTTAGATTATAAATAAAGTTTGATTTTGTCTCGCTAATAAAGCTCAGGTAGATCAGAGGTCAGAGGTCAATGACACGTGTGAACCAGCAGGTAAAACTCACCTGTTGAACCTTTATTTAAACACACACCTGATCATCAGATGGTCAGAGCGTCTGCAGCTGCAGGAGGAGTCTCTGTCTCCTCCTCTCTCCTCCTCCTCTACGCTGGTCGTCACAGTAACTCTGAAGCCCCTCAGCCCGTTGCCACGGTTACCACATGGTATTTTTAGAGCTGATAATGAAGCGGAGCAGTGAGGAGAGGAGAGAGTACACACCGTGATGACAGCCTCCTGCTGCTGCTCCTACTACTCCTCTACCCCTACCTCCACCTCCTCCTCCTCCTCCTCCTCCTCCTCCTCATATGGAGCTCCAGCGGTACGTTCAGTCTGAGATCAGTGTGCAGTGTTTTGCTCCAGTTTCAGGTTGAACGACATGAAACAGACTCTGAGGAGTGTTTTCCCTGATTGGTGGGCGTGTCAGAAGTGTCAGCCAATCAGCAGCGGCGCGGATATAAATAAATCTTTACTGTTTGTTTGTATATTTTTTGTGTCTTTATGTCACACCTGCTCAGGCGTGTTTCCCATGATGCCGATCAAACTGCTGTATTAAAGCGCATGTGGCGACAGGATGATGTGAAGGAGATCAGCTGATTTGAACCTGTTTGTTCTGTCAGAAACAAACACACACACACACACACACACACACACACACACATCAGACTGTCAGTCCAACAACACCTTCACCCTGAACTCACGTCTGACTCGAAACTGTGTTCATGAACTTTTATTTCTGTGTCTTGTTCATATAAACTGCAGCTGCTGTTTTTTGGATTCAGGTGAAAAAATTAAACTTTAACTGGTTTAAATCTGCTCCATGACGTGTGTGTGTGTGTGTGTGTGTGTGTGTGTGTGTGTGTGTGTGTCAGATGTTCATTCAGCCTTTAAATATAAATATGGTGACTGTGTGTCAGTGGAGACGTGCAGGTCGTCACATCAAACACATTCAGGTCATTTATTAAAATCACATTTCCATTGTTGTGTTGGTTTAATATTAAAGTCTGAGAGTTTGTCCTCGACCTTTCAGTCCGTTCACTTTTCTGCTCCTTTAAATCAGTCCGTCCAGGATGATCAGCTGATCCCTGTGCGCTCTGTGCGACATCACAGTTTTTTCCAATCACAGCGACTTTTGCAAAAATGTGGCCCTAATCGCAGCTTCCTGTGAGTTTACCTGGCGCTGCCGCCGCACACGTTACAGGTGCTGAGAGAATCAAGGTGAGCTGGATTAAATATGCAGGTCAGCAGTGATGTCACCGCCTCAGACTGCAGTTTTATTCTCACTGGAACAAGTTACACTTTTAATGAAATATATAAAAAAAACACCTGATCAGACACTTTAACTCAGAAACAGCTGTGAAGTCCTGGAGGGACTGATTGAATGTGACGACCCCTCAGACGGGTGCTGTGGCCCCTCTCAGGGTCCAGACCCTCAGGTTGGGAACTACTGGTTTCAGCATCAGTCTCTGTGTTTCATTTTCAGAGACAGCTGAGGTTCATCTGGACAGCAAACACCTCCAGGACCTCTCACAGTCTGTCCTGAGCATGTCGTCGTCTCAGAGCACATCTGGACCCAAACATCTGTGTCTGTGGCTCCACCGCTTCGCCTCCCCTCCTCCTCCTCCTCCTCCTCCTCCTCTTCCTCTCCCTGTCAGCTGTGGCGTCCCCTCCTCTCGCCCGGCGTCTCGGCGTCTCCCCCTGCTGGTCGTCCCGCTGCTCTGCAGTCTGCTGCTGATGCTGCTGCTGCTACTGTGGAACTACCACTGCCTGTTCATCTCCAACATCTGCTCCCCGCCGGAGGAGGTGCCGCAGGAGGAGGGGAAGGAGGGAGGGACCATCGTGACCCCGTGGCAGTGATGGCGGCGCCGCTCACACCTCCTGGAACCAGTCTGAACCGGCTCAGTCCTGCAGAGACCAGATGGAGAAGATAAAGTTTGTCAGAGTTCAGATTTTACAATGTTTTACTTCATAGTCTACAAAAACTACAAAACTACAAAAACTGCAGAAACTCAAAACTACAACACTACAGACACTCAAAACTACAAAAACTACAAAACTACAAAAACTACAAAAACTACAAAACTACATGAAGTCCGACAGAGATGATTTAACAGGAGAAGACGTGGACTGTCCACATTAAAATATGATCTGGATGTTTCTCCTCCGCAGTCGTTGTTGTTGAGCAGCAGGTGGAGACATCCTGACTCTTTGTCCACAAACGCTGGCTCCTACATTTCCCATGATGCACCTGGATATAGATTTTTATTTTTTTTTATTTTTTTATTTTTTATTTTTTTTAATTATTATTTTTTTTTTGCACATTTCTGAAAAGTTTTAATTGTAGTTGAAACCAAGGAATCTATCAAATAAAAATAAGAATATAAAAACATAAAACTAGGCAAAATGTTTCTTGGTTTCAACGCAGACTGATGACATCACTGTGACATCATCAGGCTTATTTTTCCTCCAGAGTAAAAAAAAGTGTTAGAATTTACAAAATAAAAGCTCCTTGATCACTTTGCCTGTCTGGTTTTATATTTTCAGAATAAAAGTTTAATTCAGGTTTTTATGAATGTGTCATTAAATCATGAAAATATACAGAATCAAACCTGTGAAAAAAAAACAAAAATCATTATTGATGATTATAATTTAGACAGACCTTTAATTTAGACGCCCACCTGCTCCACCTCAAGTCAGTGTTCATTTAGTGTCAGAAATGTTAATGTTCAAACTAGATGAATCTGAAGTGTCTCTGCTGATCAGGGACTGTTCTGTATTTATTTATCAGAGGAGGCTGAGACCTGCTGTGTGTCTCTGTGAGCTGAAACATTTCCCTCAGTGGAATCAAAGCTTTGATTTAATTTCACAGATAAGAAACAATAAATAGTGAAGACAATAAAGCCTCCACACACTGTGTGTGATTTATCCTGGCTGAAATATGAGCAGAGCAAATCTCTGCTAGCTGCTAGGCTAATTTATACAATGTAAAATGCCATAGACTTGTGCTAATAACGTTAGCATGTTGTATTTGTTTGGAAAACGTGTTTAGTATGTGACAGTTGTTTTGTCAGTGAACCTTGTGAGTTGTGATGGAGCTGGACTGTGTGATGCACCTTGACGCCTCTCAGCTGTGGATCATCACTTCCTGCCAGGATCAATACTTCAGCTTCAGACTCCTGTTGGCAGCTTTGTCTTTGTCATTCAACACGAGAGTTTCCAGCGCGTGTCCCTGGACTGTTTCCTTGTTGCTGACCTCACCTGTCTCTGACTGTCCTGCTTCACCTGATCACTCAGCCGTCTGTCCCCGACCAACAGCTCTGCTTCTGTGTCCCCGGTGTCTGTCTGTCCAGCTGTGTCTGTCCAGCTGTGTCCTGTAGCTGTGTCCTGTGACTGTGTCCTGTAACTGTGTCCTGTAACTGTGTCCTGTAGCTGTGTCCTGTAACTGTGTCCTGTAGCTGTGTCCTGTGACTGTGTCCTGTAACTGTGTCCTGTAACTGTGTCCTGTAGCTGTGTCCTGTAACTGTGTCCTGTAGCTGTGTCCTGTAGCTGTGTCCTGTGGCTGTGTCCTGTAGCTGTGTCCTGTGACTGTGTCCTGTAGCTGTGTCCTGTGACTGTGTCCTGTAGCTGTGTCCTGTAGCTGTGTCCTGTGACTGTGTCCTGTAGCTGTGTCCTGTAGCTGTGTCCTGTAGCTGTGTCCTGTAACTGTGTCCTGTAACTGTGTCCTGTAGCTGTGTCCTGTAGCTGTGTCCTGTGACTGTGTCCTGTAGCTGTGTCCTGTAGCTGTGTCCTGTAGCTGTGTCCTGTGACTGTGTCCTGTAGCTGTGTCCTGTAGCTGTGTCCTGTAGCTGTGCTGGGAGACTGATGCTCTGCTCTCCATTGTGCGTTTACCTGTTGTGCTGTCTGTGACTTCCTGTGCTGTGGATGACCTCATCACCGGCTGCACATCCTGCTGCTGCGTGTGCTCACGGTCACTGCTGGTGCCGACCGGCCTGCAGTCGGCGGTGACAGCAGACGCCGCAGCCTCTCTGTCTCTCTGTGCAGCTGCTGGATTAAAGCTCAGGTCTGACAGTTCATCTTGCTGGTGTTGTTTCACTTGCCTCTTTGCTCTGTGTGTTGTGAGTGGTTTTATTAGACTGATACAACCCGTCCTGTCTGTGATGCTGCTTTTAGCTTCACTCATTATTATCATCATTTTCTTTATGGACACATTTTAAAAGACATGAAATATCGTTACTTTGAGATCAGATTTGTTTGGAGGTTTTTCCAACAGAAGCACTGCTCACACACGATGCGTTCAAGGACTGACAGAAAATCAATCCAATGATAATTTCTGTTTTTACAGTTTGTGGCTGATAAATAGTTTCATTTGGTGACTTTTGAAGAAAACATGCCTAAATTTCCTGGCAAAATTTCCCCGTCCAAATTTTGGTGAATGTTTGCTTTGAAAGAGGTGATGGAGCATCCACCAGCTCACTGAGCAAAGTGCAGGCCGATGGACAAAGGATGCGTCCTGCCCCGTGCTGCGTGCCCCCCGACAGCTCTGCTGTCCACTAAGGACAAAGTGCCCCCCAAAAATCATATACATATATAAATATGTACATATACATAAATCGGTGGTAAAAAACAAACAACCATTTAAATGTATAATTTGTGTATATACCCTCCACTAAGTGAAGATAAAAACTTAAGTCCCTCACCTCATAAATACCAAACAGTCCCTGACAGACAAAATATAATCTGCTACCAAAGTGTTAAAGTCCTCTAGTGAATAAAAATATAAATGAATGAGCTCTGAATATAAATCTGAATATAAATGAATGAGTAAGATTGTGTGTGTGTGTGTGTGTGTGTGTGTGTGTGTGTGTGTGTGTGTGTGTGTGTGTGTGTGTGACAGCAGACATACGGTCCCATCCAGCTCTGCTGCACTAAATAACTCCAGTGTGACACCAGACGCCACAAACCGGCCATTACGGCTCTATTTCCGTGTGACAGCGTCACTGAGTCACCGCGACTTATTTTCAGACGTTCACTGTGAAGTGGTGAAACTATAAAAGTGACAAAGCAGCAGATTTACAGGGAAACAAACTGACACAAGCTTAAAGATTAAAGAGCAGCAGAGGAAGAGGAGGAGGAGGAAGATGGTTTCACTGTTTTAGTCTTCATCACACAAACCTGAAACACTGGGGTCACACAGGCGCCACAGACCTTTCAAGGACCCCTGGAAGGCCTCAGTGAGCACAGGAACCCTGGAACCTTTTCAAGGCTCCTTCAGCAGAGCCTGGAGTCTAAACAGGATTCATAACTCGTTAGAAATATGTTCCTGCAGGAACTCTACTCAAGGCCCTGGAACCACAAGGAAGCCTTCAAGGATACTCAAGGCCTTTACAAGGACCTCTAAAATTCTCCTGTGGAAACCTGGAACTCAAGGACATATAAAAATATCACTGACGCTCATTCAAGCACCAAAACTGAACAGTGAATAAACTCCTGCAGACTCCAGGGAAGCTCCTTAAGGATATTCCAGGATGCCTCAGTGACCCCTGATTCCCCATTACAGAGCCTTGAAGAATTCCCTGGAGAAGCCTGGAATCTGTCTGGAGTCCAGGACCCCTCACAGACCCTGGGAACCTTTCCAGACCTTAAAAACCTGCTGATGACTTGACCAGCTGTGAGGTCTCGCGGGGGGAGGGAGCACATCAAACAAACAGCCGCGCGCTGCCGTCATGTGAGACATAACCAGACCGGAAATAAGACCCCGTGCCTTCAGAATAAAAGATGGAACGTGACAGTTTTTCCTCCCTTTTTTCCAAGTGTATTTTTTCATCAAATCCGAGTTGAGAAAGAAACCAGCAGAGTTCAGGACAATAAAAAAAGATCATTTGTAGAAAACAGTTTTCTCCCTCTGATTGTTTCCAGGATGTGGCTGCTGATCAGAGTCATCCAGTGAAAATGACTGAAGGACAAAATTAATTTACAGACTTCTGGATTAATGTCTGGCTTTAACTTCACTGACCACAGACACACCCCTCCTGACGTCACTGTTGGTTACTTATGAGGGAGTGATGCAAAAAAAGGGACAAATTCACATGGTCGTATTTTGTGTTTATTTTTGACAGATTTTTAAAGAAAACACGCATCAAGTTTTCAACAGTTTGGCGTCTTCTCAGAGGAAAACATGTCGCCGGTAAAAATCAGCACCAAAATGTGGACGTTACATTTTCTTTAAAAATCAGTGGTAAAGTAAATACAGGTGCAGCCATTTAAGTTTGTACGACCCTAAAGTGAAGGAAAAATAAATAAGTCCACATAAGATCGTAGGACAACACGTCCTCCAGAGCTCCTGTGGGTTTTGAGCAGACTGTGAAAATAATGGACGTAGCTTCTGTGACGTCACCTGTTGGTTTGTGGACTCTTGTTCTGAAGCCTCGAGTTCAGCATGTCGGCCGTCGCCATCTTGGTTCTTTGGAGCCAGAAGTGACCATATTTGGGCGAGAGGGTGGAGCTGTGAAGGAGCGAGTGCGCACCTTTCACCAGCCACACCTGCTGCCCCTGACTCACCTGTCACCGCCCCTGTGTGTGTGTGTGTGTGTGTGTGTGTGTGTGCAGTGTGTATATAAACCCTCCAGGTGCCACGTTGTCTTTGTTCCCTCCTGTTTCTCTGGATATTTCACTCTGCTCTGGATGTTTGGACGTCGCCTGCTTCCTGTTGGTTGAGTTTGTTTTTTGAACTCTTTGTTAGCAGTTGACTTGTTTTGGTCAGACTTGAGCTTTTTCTTTCAACCTTCCTCCTGTGCTCTCTCTCTCTCTCTCTCTCTCTCTCTCTCTCTCTCTCTCTCCTCTCTCTCTCTCTCTCTCTCTCTCTTCACCACAGCTGTTTCACTCCCCTGAGCCAAAATAAAACACAACAGTCCCTCCTCAGTTCTTAAAGATTTATTCACCCTGAAACACACACACACACACACACACACACACACACACACACACACACACAATGAACAGTCCCTACCGTCCCAGTCACAATAACCTTCCCAGCTTTAATGAGGAGCAACATGTGAGTGTTGTTTTTAAAGTCAGGCCCATGTCCTCCCTAAAAACACGTTTGTCAGGCTTTTATTTTGAAGGCTGTGACCGGATGTAGTGAGTTTTATTGCGGCGGGTTGACGGTAGAGTCTCGTGCGTGTGTGCGGCGGAGCAGCGCGAGCGGCTCAGCTGTTCAAACCCCGGTCGGTTCACACCGAGACACTGACGCGGGTCACTCGTTCATAACGGGAGTCAGAGGAGTTTATTGTCCCGCGTGTGTCCCGGTTTTTATCCCGGTTAGTGTCCCGGAGTTTCTCCCGGTTTGTCCCGGTGTTTGCTCCGGAGTTTCCCCCGCAGAGGAATGTGAGTGTCGGCTCGTAACGTCGCTGACAGTCGGTCAGATCGCGGCTCCTGTTCTGGTCCATCTGTGCCGTTAAACCGGAGAAAGAACCGGACCGACCCGGCATCACCCGTCCGGTCCCGGTGTCGGTGTTTGGAGCCAAACGGAACCTCCATCCCGGGTTTAAAATGCCGGGTCTGAGCGGACTGGTCCTGCTGAGCGTGTGTCTGAACCTCCACACATGCCGGGGCTTCCCCAACCAGCTGCCCGAGCTGAGCGCCCCGCTGCCCGGACACTTCTCCTTCACCGACCCGCTGCTGGACTACGACCGGCTGGACGAGGAGCTGGGCGGCGGCGGCGGGCGGAACGGGACCGGCGGCGGGACGGAGGAGGGCTGCGGGCCGTGTGAGCCGGACCTGTGCCCGGAGACCCGGAGCTGCCGGGCCGGCCTGGTGCTGGACTCCTGCGGCTGCTGTAAGGAGTGCGGGAACCTGGAGGGGCAGGCCTGCGACCCGGGGGACCGCAGCGTCTACTACGGGCTCTGCGGGACCGGGTTGCGGTGTCGGGCGGACCCTCGGCTCGCAGGAGGAGGAGAGGAGGATGAAGAGGAGGAGGTGTGTGTGTGTGAGGAGCAGGAGGCGGTGTGTGGCTCTGATGGAGTCACATACATGAACATGTGTCAGTTCAGAGAGGCCGCGTTCTCCAGACCTGAGCTGCAGACCAGAGGGAGGGGGCCCTGCAAGACCGGTACACACCTGCACACACACACACCTGCACACACACACACACACACACACACACACCTGCACACACACACACACACACCTGCACACACACACACACACACACACACACACACACACACACCTGCACACACACACACACACACACACACACACACACACCACACACACACACACACACACACACACACACCTGCACACACACACACACACACAGGCACACACACACACACACACACACACACACACACACACACACACACAAGTCAGGTCTCAGACACTCACCTCGTCAGTAATATAAAGATTTGAAATGCTTGAGTGTGTGTGATGGAAGAATGAAAGGATGAGGACTGAGAGATGGAGGGATGGTAGGATGTACAATGAAGGGAGGAAGGTTGAGGGATGAATGAATGAGGGTTGAAAATTCACTGCACTTAAAAATAAAGTCTTTTATATATAAAACCCCAGACAGAGATGCACCAGTTGGAAGCTCTGCTCTTTCATCATCAGCTCCAGAAGAAATCATGTGTTTCATTATTTGTCCCCAAATCAGGCAAAAGAATTTCTGGATTTATGCGCCTGACGTGACATTTTATCGCCCCGGGCGACCACTGCCTACTGTTGAAGTTATTTCCCTCACATGAACTCACAGAGCTGAAGTTTATGAAAGTAAACACAGTGACAACAAACCTTTAAATGACTCAGAGTTCAGCTGGTTTCATGCGGGACACAGACGCTGCTCTCCTGCGTGACGTCCTGTGTTAGTTTGATCAACCCAACCTCCCTGCTCAGCGCCGACTTTCACTCTTTTTACATTTCCTTCTTTGCTCCTGTCAGTGTGTTTGTCACGTGGTCGCGTGGCCTGCGTTACTTTTCGTAGGTACACGTACGAGCAGTGTACAAGAAACGCCTGTTGTGGTTTTGTCTTTTTGGATAATTGTAAATGTTGATCATGTGAACAGCTGTCAGACAGATGTGGAGCAGTAAAAGACAAATATTAAGTTACAGAAAATACAAATACTCAAGTACAAGTACCTTAAAATAATACTTAGTTACTTTTCACCTCAGCCTGCGTGTCTGCGTCTGTGTTTCCTGTCTCTGTGCGTTTACATGCTGTGATAAACTTTATTAGAACAACGATGGTGAAGATAAATCAGGCTGCGTTGTCGACACACTGCTGTAACATCCAGCAGTGATATAATCCATCAGATTAATCAATAACTGTTAAAGTTATGTGCTGATCAATAACTCCTCTCAGTCTCTGTGTGTTTTAAACTGCTGTATTCTGACATTCAGTAGAAACTAAACAGGAGCAGATGTCAGATTTACAGTCAACAATCAGTTTCACGTGTTTCCCTCCAGCTGAGAAAAAGATTCACTTAATTCATTCACATTCACTCTGCTGAGGCTGCTGCTGCTGCTGCTGCTGCTGCTGCAGATTCAGGACGGTCTGACCAGGATACTAATTACTCAGATATCATATGAGGTGTTGTGTGAGGACACGATGCCCAGATAAAGTCCACTGAAAACAGACGTTGTGTATCAGAACACAAGGTGCAGACACACCAAACCAACATCAAAGAGCTAGCAGGGATGAAAGCCAACTGTTGCGTCGTCTACGTGGCCTCACGTCGCCCTGTGTCAGCTGCATTTGAACACACTACACGGACTACATCCGACGGCCAAGTAGCACGTACGTTCTGCGCCTGCGTGAGAGAGAGCGGAGTGAGAGAGCGGTACATCCTGTCAGACGAGGGGTTTCCTATCTGTGCAGCCGAGCACCGCAGCACCTCCACGGACTATTACATCCAGACGGTCCCGGTGTTTCCTCCGCAGGCTCAACTTCACTCAGCTGCCCGATAAACCCGCTGCTTCTTCCCACTTTAACCTGAATAACAAACCAGGGCTCGGTGCTCCGGTTGGATCCAAACGGAGAGCCGGGGCTAGCTCAGAGACTAGCGGAGGCTAACTGGCTGTGCTTCCCTCCGCTCATGCTGCGGCTAACGCTCCGCTAGCCGCTCCCAGCTAGCTCCGGTTTGTTATTCAGGTTAAAGTGGGAAGAAGCAGCGGGTCTGTGGGGCAGCTGAGTGAAGTGGAGCCTGAGGAGGAAGCACCGGTTAGCCCCGGTTTCACTACAGGCAGATTCACTCGCTACAGGGGCGAGGAAATAAAACCTGAACAGCCAATCAGAGTGATCTCTCTCACCAACAAGCTCCGCTGCCAATTCAATGTGCTCAATTGGCCGAAAAGCCTCCGCCGCCAAAGTGCTGATGGTGCGGGACACACTGCAAAAACTAGGCCGACAGACGGCCCGACTTTGGTCGACGATCAGCTTGGTGTGTCAGGACCTTTAGTTTCTTCTTCTTCTTCTCATGAACACTTCACTCCAGTTTCAGTCTCTTAACATGGCTCTCAGTGTGTTACAGGACAGATCTTACTGACTCTGTTAAGGCCCTTCATGGTGTCTCTACCAGCTGTGGCTCTGACCTCTTCGTACCGCACACGTCAGGTTGGCCGAGTCAGTGATCTCTGATTTTAAGTCCTTTCTTAAAACAGACTTTTATCAGAGAGTCTTTAACGGTTTTACTTTAAACTGTTTTTATTTCCTCAGTTTTTATAAACCAAAGTGTTTTTATCAGTTTGTTAGAAGTTGTAGGTTTCGTGTCTTTTCTGTTTTAGTCATTGACATGTAAAGAACTTTGTGACTCTGATAAAAAAAAAAGCACTTCATAAATAATAATAGAGATGACTGTTCTCTCCCATTAATCATCTGACCCCTCAGATTTACCCAGTGACCCTTTGGAGGGGCCCGACCCTGAGGTTGGGAACCACTGGACTGAACTACTGAACTGTTGCTGATCAATAACTGATAATATAATAATATCATAATATAAGACTCACAGGGACATTTTTCTGTGCAACAAATACTTTAACTGTAAAGACACTGTGCTGTGATCCTGCAGCACTTTGACTGGTCACAAAGTATTTTTATTATTGTTGTATTGGTACATTTACTGAAGTAGAGTTGTGTAAAACATCAGAGTTAAATCAGGCTGCGTGGCCCCACAGTGCTCATACATGTAGCGCCTTAACATCAGATGAATCACTAACTGATGTCTTTAAACTGAGTCTCTTTGTTTTCAACTGCTGGAAGTTCAGTAGAAACTAAAGAGGAACAATCAGTTTCATGTGTTTCCCTCCAGCTGAGAGAAATATTCACTTTATTCATTTACATTTGCTCTGCTGCTGCTGCTGCTGCTGCTGCAGAGGAAACCTTTGCTCTGAGCAGGTCTCACTTCACTGTAACTGTGTCTGAGCGTCTCTCTCCGTCCCGTCCGTCAGCAGATCTGCAGAGGGATTTGTTGTAAATTGGAAACATCAGGAAACATCAGAGGGAAGAGTCCTCTCCTTATGATGCCATAGATCATCAAACATTCAGGAAGAAGCAGATGTGAAGTGTCCAAACACAACATGTGGCAACATGTGAAATCATTAATCCACATGTGCTGTTGAAATGAGCCGACAGGGAGTTTGTGAGTGATGTCATCAGTGATGTCATGAGTTACTTTCTGAGAAGACCACCATGAAAATCTGTGTGTGTGAATCAGTGAGTGACAGTGATGAAACTGTGTACAGCTGACAGACACACGTTTGAAAGTGTCACATACATATGCACTTCAAAAAATCAGCTGACTGGTTTCCAGTAAGTTGATTTATCGAGCCCAGTCTCACTCCACAGTCGTTGAAATCTGGAGCTTGGGCAGCGACTTGCTGCGTCAGAAACCAACAAAAAAGGCGTCCATTAACGTTCACCATGATACGCGGCCGGTTGCTGTTGAATGGTGCCCAGTGGTGTCGGGGGGGAAACATGGCGGGACAAGGCCGAAAGTTAAGGTGGCGAAAGTCCGACAGGGCGGGCTGGAGGCGTGTTGGATGAGTCCAACCAACATCGACTTTCACCTGAGACAACGGTGTTCACATCCTGTAAGATTCTTCAGCCAAACCCTGTTCATGAGGTCATGTGTTTCTAACCTGGAGCTGATGACAGTATATATTCATCATGTATGTTCAGGTGTCTCAGGCTGCTGTCAGCCCTCGGTGTCTCCTCTGGTCTGAATCAGGGACTCATGTTGTTCCAAAGTTGTATAATTGCCTAGAGTTGGTTCGTGTTCTCACGGCAGCATTTACAAGAGGACCAGATCAAATGCCTTGTGTGAGAAAGCTGCTCTTGATTGGTCAGAATGTCCATGTGGGAAAAATCCAGGAAGTAAAGCAAACGTTGAAGAAGAGAACACTTGCAAGATAAATGTGACACTTTCTAACTGTAACATGCTCATGTTTAACCCAAACAATGTGTCATGTGACTGCAGTTGCTTCACATCCAGGTCGCAACACCTTCTCACCACAAACCAACCGCACCAGAGTTCCTTTGGAGCCGGACTGAGACCACCTCTTCAAGAAGGTCTCGGTCCGGTTGGTTTGGTGTGTTCACACCTGCACAATGCACCGCACTGAGGGGCAAACACACCTGAGTTAGACTGAACCAAACAAAGCAGGTGTGACAGCACCTTTAGAGGAGCCTGGTGTGTAGTTCAGGTATCCTGGGACAGAGGAGTGTTCTCAGTGAACACACACAGAGCTCTGACTCTGGATCAGTTCTGCTCATTACTGAATAAACAGAGACGTGATGGAGGATCAGGTCTGACTGTGACCCTCCTGTTCAGCCTCACAGCTCCACCCTGCTCTGTGCTCTGTTCACACCAACACTACAACACTGTTATACTCCACCTCCACCCCTCTGCTGTCTGTCCTCCATCTGTCCAACCTGTCCATCTGTCCAACTGTGTTCAGACCCACAGAGGTTATTCTAAATTGTGCTGCAGATCTGTGCAGCTTAATAAAAGGAGAAATGTGTGTGACATGGTGCAGCACACATGTTGAATATTTACACCTGATGGTAACACACACACACACACACACACACACACACACACACACACACACACAGGTGTCAGAGATGCTGACAGGAAACTAAAACGTATGAGACTGTCAGAATAAGACAAAAAAGAAGAGTCGAGAATGAAGTGTCTGAGTGGGTGTCCCATGTACAAAGGCTGCAGCGACCGCAGGTTCGATTCCATCACACGGCTCCCTGCGTCATGTGAATGGTTGTCTGTCTCTGTGTGTCAGTCCTGTTGGTTGTCAGCTGGGATAGGCTCCACCCCCTGCGGCCCCTAACAGGATCTGTGGTTACAGAAAATAAATGAATGAATTACTTAATTATACGAATAATTAAATGAGTAGATCACAGGTGTGTGTGTGTGTGTGTGTGTGTGTGTGTGTGTGTGTGTGTACAGATCATCACATCAGATCTGTGAACAAAACAAACAAAAAGCCGTCATTTATACTCCACTGTGAAAACTTTATTCTATCATTTTATATTTTGTAAATATTTCTCAAAATATCACGACTCTACAGATTGTTTCCCTCACCGCCTCACAGTGTGTGTGTGTGTGTGTGTGTGTGTGTGTGTGTACAGATCATCACATCAGATCTGTGAACAAAAAGCTCTTTCAGCACATTCCTCAGTTTTAATGGAGAGAAGAGAAACACACTGAGAGCAGCTCCGCCTTCGTCCCTGCTCTCCTTTCCTCTTCACTTCCTGTTCACACTGACCCAGAATAAACCTGGTTTCCTGTCGGTCTGAACGGAGGTTTTCTAACTCTGATTCTGACCATCAATCCTCCAGAAACTATTCCAGTTATTTTCTACAGTTTTATGGATAAAACTAATAGATAAGAATCATTTAAAACCTGTTCACAGATGTTTTCATCGTGTGTGTCTGCAAACCTCAGATTGGTGACATTTGTACGTAGTTATGTTGAGACACTGAGCGTCTCACCAACACTGTGGTTAACGTCTGGTTGTGGTCAGAAAAACATCATGTTTGTGCTTAAAATACCTGCAGACAGATCCAAGAATGATGCGCACGCACAAAAACCCTGCGCTAGTGAACGCCTCACACTGACCTCAGATCTCAGGTCACATGCTTTCAGCTCAGAGAGCTGCAGGAGAGGTGATGAAGAGGAGGAGGAGGAGGTTAGATGTCATTCAGGAGCCTGCGAGCAGTGTTTTTAACTTTAGCTGATGATTATGTTTGTGCTGCGCAGAGCTCTGCACAGTGTGACAGCCTGTCAGTGATCAACAATGAGCGCTGAATGAGTTTGACTTTTAAAAATGATGAAGACTGAATTTTTACCTCGATGACACAGAGCTGTGATGAGTTAGTGGCAGACGCTTCAGATAAGTCATGCGTGATGACGGCTGTTCTGATGGAGATCCTCACCCATGTGAAACAATCACATGTCTCACTGCATGCTGCAGGGGCACAAACATAAGGCCCAGGTCAGCCCCCCCCCCCCCCCCCCAACAGAGCCGCAGCTGCTGCACAATGAAGTTAAATTCTTTCTCTTTAGTTTGAAGGGTTTGTTCAAACTGTCCCTGCAGTGAGACTCTCTCTGTCTTTCTGTCTTCTGTTGTCTTCACACAGCTGTTTGATGAACCTGTCTCACTGCTAATGTCTCCTGTACAAACAAAAGCTGGTTGTTCACTTCCTGTCTCCAGGGGACACTAATGAGACACGAGAGAGACGTGAAGGAGACGCCACATTCAAGAGACGTCTTCATTTGTTTTTGACGTCCTCTGTGTGTCTGTGTGTCCCTCAGTCCCCATCATTAAGGTCCCCCCTCACAGCCAGGTGAACAGGACAGGAAGTAGCCTGGTCTTCCTCTGTGAGGTCTTCGCGTTCCCGATGGCGCTGGTGGAGTGGAGGAAGGAGGGCCAAGACATCATCCTGCCCGGGGACGACCCCCACATCTCAGTCCAGGTGATGACACACACACACACACACACACACACACACACACACACACACACACACACACACACACACACATCAGCCAATCAGAGCGTTTAAACATCACCTGTCTGTCTCTCTGTCCACAGTCTCGGGGCGGTCCTCTGAAGTTCGAGCTCTCCAGCTGGCTGCAGATCGAGGGGGCGGGGCTAGAGGACTCAGGAACCTATCGCTGCATCGCTCGTAACGACTTGGGATCAGTGTCGGCCTCGGCTGTACTGGGAGTACTGGGAGCAGGTGAGACAGACTGGAACCCCGAGACTCTGTCGTCTCGTCTTCATCGTGGAAAATAAAAGTCGTTAATAAATATTTCATCACAGTTAAAATCAAGTTTTGAGCTCGTCCACACGCAGCCTTCATTTATTCTATTCATTGTTTATGCTTTGTGATGTCACTAACCTGAGGAACCAATCCTGTGAACTTTGCTGACCGAGCTTTTCATAATGCAGCTGAAGGGAGAGAAATCAGTGGAGAAGCAGGTGTAGCTTTATATATATATATATGTGTATGTATTTTACATACTTTCTATATTTACACATCTTTAATCATAGATTCTAAATGTCTTCACATTTTTTTAAAACATATTTTAGACATTTATTATATCGTTTACATATTTTTATGTTTTTTTACATACTTTGAATTTATTTTAAACTTTTTACATAAATTATCATTTTTTATTCTTTTGTAGAAATTATAAAACTTTTCTGATTATTTAGCATTTTATTTAAATATATTTTACATTTCTTATACATTTGAGATATTTTATATTTAAAAAAATATTTTAAATATAAAATAAATGTCTGCTTGTCTTCCTGTCTGTCTGTCTGTCTTCCTGTCGTCTGCTTGTCTTCCTGTCTGTCTGTCTGTCAGAGGAGCTGTCGTCCTACCTGGCCAACAGCGTGTCAGAGATGAAGCAGCTGATGGACACCACAGACTACGACCAGGACTTTTACTGAGCCACGTGTGATGTCACTTCCTGCCGTCTGACGCCATTTGGCTTCCCTTCAGCAGAGACAGTAAAAACACACTGAAGGACGACACAGACAAATATTGATCATGTTATTTTATTATTAATATTATCTCAGTGATGTATCCTATCGTTACTCTTGACGCCACGGTGGGCGGAGACACGGAGGCTCAGCGTGTTGAACGTGTTGATGATGTCACAGGTTCGAGCCTGAGTCTTCTGTCGGCTCGTCACTGTGAAACAAACTTTATCTTATTAATAAAATAATAATCTAAAGTTTGTGTTTCTTCTTTGTGCGGCTGCGTCGCCTCGTCGCGTCACATGTTCAAGAAGACGCAGCGTCATGTTGCTGACAGGGTGATGTCAGCACATTTCAATATATATATTTTATATATTTTTTTTATATTTAACATATTCTTTGTGTGTGTGTGTGTGTCTATATATATATATATATATATATATATTAGATATTTAACACATTTTTTCATATTTTTATATCTATTTTACATATTAATTTTTTTTGCAATTTGTTTTTTATGTTTTTAAACTTCTTTTATATTTTACACATCTTAACATTTTCTATATATTTTCATTCTTAATTTTTGTAATACATTTTTCACATTTTTAATTCTTTATACATCTTTGCATTTTTAAACTATATGTCTTTACATATTTACAGTTTTTTTTAATTTGTGAACATTTGTCATATTTTTTATTTTATGTTTATTTACAGTTTATATATATAAATATATCTTTTTAAATGTTTTATATTTTACATCTTTTTCACATTTTTCATATATTTTAAATTTTATACATCTTCACATTGTTTAATGTGTATATTTTTTCCTTTTCTGAATATTCTATGATTTGTGCATATATTTCACACAGTGGTTATAAACATATGTTATACATGTGTATAAAATACAGTCATGGAAAAAATTATTAGACCACCCTTGTTGTCTTCAATTTCTTGTTCATTCTAATATCTGGTACCACTAAACGTATAATACAATGAACACAACAAAAAATGCAGCTGGTCACATAATACTTTATGTCCTATTTGACATTCTTAAGCTTAATTGATTCCCAGGGTATATAAGAGGCCATTTCATGTCACAAGCAGCACTGCACATGCAAAGGCCTAGAGTGGTTTCCTGCTTACATTCAAGCCGTAGCACAACTCAGAAGTTGTCAGCTCTCACATAATGCCTAAAACAAAAGAATTATGTGAAGCCACAAAGGCAGCCATCTTGGCACTGCTGGAAATTGGCATGAGTGAGAGACAGGTAGCGAAAAAACTGAAGATCTCCAAGACAGCCGTTCATTACAACAAAAAAAAACAAGCTGAACATGGCACTACCAAATTGCTACCTGGCCGTGGCAGGAAACGTCTTTCTACCCCACGAGATGACCGTGCACTCATCCGTTCCTGTGTCAGGAATCGTCGTCAGACCTCCAGGGACCTTAAAAATGAGTGGGCACTGTCGAGAAATGTGACTTGTTCGGCAAGGACAGTTCGAAACCGACTTGTTGAAGCTGGTTTGAAGTCACACAGAGCACGCAAGAAGCCCTTCATCAATGAAAGGCAGAGGAAGGCCCGGTTACTCTTTGCTCGAGACCACAAGGATTGGACTGTTGATGATTGGGCTAAGGTTCTCTTCAGTGATGAATCCAATTTTGAATTGATGCCCACTCCAGCCAACTTACTGGTTAGGAGGAAGCCTGGAGAAGCTTACAACCCAGACTGTCTTGCCCCTACAGTAAAACATGGGGTGGATCAGTCATGATCTGGGGTTGTTTCAGTCTGAGTGGAACAGGGCAAATGCAATTGTGTGAAGGCCGAATGAACCAGGTCATGTACAGGACTACCCTTGAAAACAGTCTTCTTTCATCAGCTGGAAAACTCTTTCCTGCCTCGAATGACTGGATTTTCCAACAAGACAATGCCCCTTGCCACACGGCAAGGTCAGTTTAAAGCCTGGATGGAGAACCACAACATTCGCACCATGCCTTGGCCTGCTCAATCACCAGATCTTAATCCAATTGAAAACCTGTGGAAAATCATCAAACTCAAAATGGAGAACCACAAGCCCAAAAACAAAGAAAATTTGTTTGAATTTGTCCAACAGGAATGGGCTGCTGTGACAGCAGAACAATGTCAGAAGCTGGTGGAGAGCATGCCAAGACGCATGGCTGCAGTCATCAAAAACAATGGTTATGCAATCAAGTATTAACTCTTGTGCGTATCATGTGTTTAAAGCAAACAGAAAAGAAAACATGGAATGCTTAAAAGTAGTGTTTTTGGCGGTACAATGCCATAGCTATTGATGTAAGAATTTAAGTAATTTTGGTTATTATCAAGAAAACCATGGAAAATGAATAGTTCTTAGTTCTTAAATTAAACTCTCATGAGCTATTTTTGTTGTTATCATTATAATTGTCCAAACAAATGTACCTTTAGTTGAGCCAGGCATTAAAATTAACAAGAAATTGAAGAAAACAAGGGTGGTCTAATAATTTTTTCCATGACTGTATGTGCAGTGTGTGCAGCTGAGGCGCCCTTACTCTGTGTTCCTGCAGGATGTTGGTATCAGGACATTTCCTCCTGCAGGGATCAATAAAGTTTAAGCTCCTGAATATTTTGGGAGCGTGCGCTCACACTGACCCTGAGTCTGCTGGACCCAACACTGACACGGTTTAAAGACAGAAACCTGATCAGCTGACAGACAGCAGGACTTCCTGAAGCCGTCCTGACACACTGACAGACGACAGGAAGTGGAGACTCCTCAGAGAGCTGCAGCCGTCAGGAGATCTGTCTGAGTTTCCATCCACAGGAAACTCTACAGACATGTGGAGAATCTATTAACTGCCACAAACTCTGCTCAACACTCTGTGTGTGTGTGTGTGTGTGTGTGTGTGTGTGTGTGTGTGTGTGTGTTTAAACTGGAGAGTCACAAACACGTCTGTTTCCAACATCTCAACACTCTGATAAACTTCCAGACTCTAAACTGGAGGATCAGTTAACCAGCAGAAACACAGCAGCTCTCACTCTGCAGTCTGTCTCCATCTCTCGTCACCGTCCTGATGTCAGACTGGAAACTCTCACCGTGTTTTATCAGCAGACTCTGAACTGATCCAGTCTGTCACCTTTCAGCGTAAAGTGTCAGGAAGCAACAAGCTCAGATTTACAGAAAGTTTTTCTGCCACACCAGAAAACAACAACAACAACACTGATCAGGTGATCATGTGACATGTTTCAGATGTTTCAAGAATCTTTTCTTGAAACATCTGAAACATTCAACATCACAGCAAATAGTTTATTTTATAACTTTTTATTTTATGAGAGAAGTTTCTTGTTTCAACACATTGTTCTTGTCCGCTGCTGCTGTGTGAAGGATTTATTGTAGAGTCATTAAACCAGCTGGGCGGTGCCGTTAAATCTCTGCAGGAGGAGAGGAGGAGAAGAGGAGGAGAGGAGAAGAGGAGGAGAGGAGGAGAGGGGGAGAAGAGGAGGAGAGGAGAAGAGGAGGAGAGGAGGAGAGGGGGAGAGGGGGAGAAGGGAGAGGAGAAGAGGAGGAGAGGGGGAGAGGGGGAGAAGAGGAGGAGAGGAGAAGAGGAGGAGAGGAGGAGAGGGGGAGAGGGGGAGAAGGGGAGAGGAGAAGAGGAGGAGAGGGGGAGAGGGGGAGAGGAGGAGAGGGGGAGAGTCACAGAGCTCATGTAGGAGCAAACATGATGGAAATGTTTAACATGTTAATGTGAGGAAGGTCACAGCCTCCTCATCATCACTCCACACACAGCTCATGTTTTCAGCTCTTCATCTTCATCACCTCAGTCTGTTTTATTCACACATCTGCTGTCAGACAGTCAGACAGGGAACACACACACACACACACACACACACACACACACGTAAACCTTCTAACAGCCTCATGTCACATATGTTCAGCCGTCCACAAACTTTTGGCCACAAAGTGTTTTTGTATTTTCTGAACTTTTTCTTCTCAGAAGAAACTTTTTAACATCCAGAATGAAAAACACATTTTACTGTGAAAAGACGTTAAATCAGTAACAGACACCAGTTTATATAGAGACACTGTGTGTGTGTGTGTGTGTGTGTGTGTGTGTGTGTGTGTGTGTGTGTGTGTGTGTGTGTGTGTGTTTCACATTCCAGGAGGCTGGAAACAGTTTTTACTGTACAGATCAGATAACAGCTGTTTATCTGTTTGTCTCAGACGTCTCTTGAAACGTGAGGGAGTGTTCACTATTTATGTGTGTGTGTGTGTGTGTGTGGGGGGGGGGGGGGGGGGGGGGGGGGGGCGGGGGTATTAATTTAAATGGTTGAATTTTGTGTTCATTTTACTGCAGATTTTTAAAGGAACCATGACAGTTATTACAAACTGTAAATTAACAAATGAATAAAGAACATTTTATTAAAAATTTGAAAAATTCCAGGACAACATGTTTTCAGTGCACCAAGATTATAACATTTATCACAGCAAGAAACTGTAGTTTAAATAAAGAAATGAATTTTAAAAAATTTTTAAACATTGAAAAAAAATTGACGTATTTTAAAGAAAACAGTTTTAAAAAGATATGCCCTCCAAACCCACCGTGACAAAATGACACCATTTATCACAGCCCGAAACTGTAGATTAAAAAAACAACTTATATGCAAAATAAAAAAAAACAAAAATCAAGAAAACATTTCTTCAGATCACCAAATTTATTTTAGCCAAAAACAGTAAATTAAAAAAAGAAAAAGAAAGTAAAATGTAAAAAAAACACAAACAGTTGAAGTAATAAATTAATATATACTATATACACAGTCGAGAGGAGTTTCGTAGTGTGTGTGTGTGTGTGTGTGTGTGTTCCTCCTCTCATGTCTGCAGCGTCTCCGTCTGTGAATCCAGGAAATTCCAGAAGATTCACTGCAACCTGCAAATAACTTCCAGACCGCGTGAGCCAATCACAGCTCTCCAGCCTGCAAACACTCCACACAATACATTTATTGATTGATCGATTTCACAGAATAACAAACACTGATGTCGTGTCCTGTGAGGCAGGCTGCAGCCTTCACTTCTGCTCAGGCTTGTTTTATGTTGTTCAGAGACATTAATCAGCTTCACTGTGAAACAGCAGAATCTGGATTCACCTCATATAATGAGGTGATTAACACAACAGGCACAAAAACACAGTCACATGACAGAAGAAACATAATCTGACAAACACAGATTACAAATAAACGAGTGAATGAAACAATCACAGCACGACTGAAGATAATTATATTTGATATTTTCTCAAGAAGCAGCTGCAGTTGCTCAGGTGGCCGCAGCTCTTCCTCCGGCCTGCAGGGGGCGACAGAGCAGCTCAGAAACAACCACCGAGTCAGTGTGTTGTGTTCACCTGGAGCTTTAGCTTTAGCTTTAGCTTTAGCTGAGCGGTAAGTTGAGCTTCATCTGACTGTGAATAAATTAATAACATGTATTTACGCTGATAGTCTCTTCTGTTAAACTGTGATAAACACCAGACAGATATTAAACACTTAATGTCGCTAATGTTAGCCAAACACGAACGGTGCAAGACTTCCATTAGAAATATACGCAATTAAAGATTGTCTGTGATTTTTAACGAGTACAGTCTCTTATATCTAATTATATAAGACATGTTAGGAATCAGCAGAGGTCAGTGGTATATTCGGCTTAAACACTGAGCTCAAAGCAGGTTTTATTTTTCTACTGTTTAGTTTTAGTTCACCTGAGAATCAAGTGGTTTCCTGTGAGCTCTGCAGCAGACCAACGACCATCTCCGCATTAAAATGTGGAAGTATTTGAACGGAGTTCCGTATAAACGAAAAGTAGACGCGATCTTTATAAAGAGGAATGTGTCTGTGTTCATTACGTTTTACTTTAATCTGAATTTATTATATATCATATGTTAACCTGAAGACGGGACTGAAGGATTAATATGAACTAATTAGTTTGAGTTATTTCCTGGAGTTTGTCCGTTACTGAGACGCGTGTTTATGACGTTTAGAGGAAAAGATTGTAGTTTTTACTCCATGACACTTCTGTTTAACGGATCATTAAACTGTCAGTGCAGGTGAGTGTCGGAGCAGAGAGGTCAAAGGTCGTCTGGTCCTCAACATGGTCAAACAGCAGAAGAGATCAGACAGGTGAGAACCGCTTATAATGGCTGCTCACTGGTTTCTGCTGTTACTGTCACACTGAGACATTTAACAACATCAAAGTGTCACCTGTCAGACAGGTGAGTTGAACACGGTATGATTTGGGTGTCACACAGGAGAAAAGCTCATGTCCTCCGCTACAAAAAGTGAAGGGAAAAGACAAATCATCATTTCATCCTTCAGTTAAACAGTTTTATATGTTGAACCTAAAACAGACTGAGATCAGATGAAGGTTAATAATCAAACAAAGATCTCACACTCCACTCAGTTAAAAGAATCCAGAAACCAACACCAGTCAGTCCCAAACTGAAATTCAGAGCTCCTTTAAATAAATAAATCATAGCATGACCTTTTGTGTGTGTGTGTGTGTTTACTCTGTAAGATCATCATTTAAAACACACCTTAACATTCTCCTCACATCAAAACTCTGATTCCAAAACTTTGTGTAAAATGTAGGTGAAACAGCAACAAGCTGTGAATTATCTTTGAAACAACAGCAGGGAGACATGTCAAAATGTTTTTCCTCCAACTGTTGCAGTGCAGCTTTTCACGTGACATTTTAACAAGACATTAAGTCAATAAAACTACACAGATAAAGACAATATTTGAATCCCTAAAGATGCTGAGCAGTAAAGTGCAGTGACACGGGACAGCTTGTGTTCACACTGCAGACAACAAACACAATCTGTTTCCAGTTTCTCAGATGTGGTGATTTTTTTTAAATGTTTCTGTCAAACATGAAAGTAAAGTGAATAATTTGGGTTTTGGACTGTTGGCTGGACAGAACGAGACGTGAGGACGTCACTTTGGACTGAAGGAAATAATAACAGAAAGAGTTTGAACACAGATTATTTCTACACTGTGATATTATTATTATTATTATTATTATTATTATTATTATTTCATAATGTTTCCTCCACCTGACTCTTTGCAGACAGAATAATGTTTGAGTTATTTGAGCTTCTGGTCTTGTGATGAGCTGTTGACTGGTGTGACTGGTTTCTCTCTCAGGTGTTTTGTACCTGTCTCTGGGGGGTGTAACAGCGTGACGCAGGTTCAGTTCCCCGTCGGCCTCATACAGAGGAAACACCTCCTGACTCAGCAGGTCAGTGAAACAAACGCACCCTCTGCTGTGTGTCTGCTGTCACCCGTCTGTTTCACTGTGTGTGTGTTTTTATTTGTCAGGGTTCAGCGACAGGAAGCTGCAGCTCCTCCACCACAGAAGAAGAGAGAGGAGAGATAGCAGGAGGAGGAGGAGGAGGAGGGATGAAGAGGGCGAGACTGGACGGGTCAGACACTTTTATTTTATTTATTTTATTTTTATTTATTATTTTTTTAATGTTATTTATTTTTGATGTGTTATTATTTTATTCATTTCTAAATTAAATTTTATTTTATATTTATTATTATTATTTTATTTATTCATATTTATTTATTTATCTATTATTTATTTATTTTCTTTTAATTTATAGTTTTATTTTACTGAAGATGTTTCACCTCAGTGCTGTTAGCGCCCTCTACAGGCCGCAGTCTTCATCACACTATGAACAATAGTGAGAAAGAAATCATCAACATGCTGAAGAAGCTGTGATCAATAAATGACTGATTGATGAGTGATGATGGTCAGAGCTGTAGCTGTTGGTGGTGTCAAGTGTTGTGACACAGTCTCAGCTCAGTCTGACACATAACCTGCAGCGTCTCATCTTTATTTACAGAGAAATATTAACAGAAGCAAATGTCTGTGTTCGTTCACTCTCCTGCGTCACAGAGTTCACAGAGACAGAAACAAACACTTGTTTACTGTTTGTAATTCAGTAAATAATAAATTAATTAGAACGAATATTAAATATGGACGTTTTTATAGTTTGACATGTGACTGTGGAGCATCAGATACTGACGGGAACATCAGCTGTCTGAGACATGTTGCTGCTGTTGTTGTTGTTGTTGTTGTTGTTGTTGTTGTTGTGACCCACAAACATCACAATAAAAACAAGTTTAAATGTGTGACGTTTTATTGAACTCCATTTTTTTTGTTTTCTCTCAGAAGTGAAGAGGCCGCCGCTCTGACCAATAGAGAGAGAGTCCCAGGGTCATGTGGTCAACCAGGAAGTGAGAGCTGCTCCACAGCAGGTGTGTGTGTGTGTGTGTGTGTGTGTGTCACTTACAAACATATTCAAATTCCTAAGAGATAATGATACACACACCAATCAGGTGTCAGATGACATCATATGATTGACACAGCTCTGGTGACCTCACAGTAAACACACATGCTGACAGACTCTCAGCTCTTTCATGACTGGACCTCACAGCTGCCATGTTGAGGCAGAGGGTGTGTGTGTAGCTGTGGTTGAGGGTGAGAGGCTGTCAGCAGATAAACAGAGATCTGTGTGGATACATGAGACCCTAAAAAAGAGGCTGGATCATGGAGAGAACCACCAGTTGGTCCAGGAGCTTCTCCTCCATCATGGACGTTTACAGTACTGCACTTATCTGCTGTTTTCTATTGACATGCTGCTAACTGTGCTTTGTAAAGTCGTATAGCTCTGAGTATCCAGCAGCCACTACCACCAGTTTCTGCTCCATTGTTTACCAACTGTAAGCCTGTTGTCAGCTCGAGGAGTTCAGAGCCTGGAGCTCAGAAACGCCTGACATGTAACCAGTGTAGAAGTTGCAGTCAGTTTTGAAAAGGTGTGTTTTGAAGGATTTGTTGAAGGTGGAGAGTGACAGAGTCTCTGCTGGATGATGTTTCTGAGGTGGAGCGGGACTGTGATGTGTCTGGTGTGTTGGTCAGAGGAGAGGGTTTGATCAAAGGTGCAGGTTACAGAGGGGAGCAGAGCACAGTGGAGCTGTCGATGGAGAGGAGGAGCTATGGCTGGATCTGAAGAGAGATTTGGGGCCAGTGATGAAGGTGTTTGACACAGTTCAGTTGGAGGCCAGGATGTAACTTGTGTTCTTCTGTAATCTCTGACTGTGTCACTCTGTTTCTATGAAGGATGACACAGACCAATAAGAAAAGTTATTTAAAGTTAAAGCAGTTCATCTTGAAGCACAGTCAACCCGTCTGCTCCTGGGTGGGAGGAGTCAGCAGAGCGCCGGCGCCCAGCCCTGCTGTCACTGACCTGATTGGTTAATGTCACTCAGTCAGTAGACACAGAATGAGCTGTGACGTGTCTCATGTGTCTCACGTGTCCTCAGATGTCTCCTCCAGACCTCCTCCAGAGCAGCAGGGGTCAGCAGAGCTCAGTGAGGACAGCAGAGCAGCCGAGGTGATGATGTAACTCTCTGATGTCATCGGCACTTCATGACATCACTCATTAGTGCGAGTGTCGTTAACACTTCCTGTTTGTGTGTCAGCTGCAGAGCGTGAGGTCACTGAAGGTCACCATCCAGCAGAGCAGTGAGAGCAGAGAGTTCGGACAGACGGACAGACAGACAGGTGGACTCCACTGTCACGTCTGTAACCTCACCTGTCGCTCCCTGCAGGTGAGACACGTCTCCATGGTAACGCTTCTTCTTTACTCTGCTGCTCTGGGGTCAGACCTCTGCTCCATGACAGACGACCACGTGTGTGTGTGTGTGTGTGTGTGTGTGTGTCCAGGTGTTTCAGGAGCACATGACTGGATCAGAACACCTGAAGAAACTGAAGGAGATGACACACTCCATCTGCCTCAACACACACACCCTGCAGGACAGGTACACACACACACACACACACACACACACACACACACACACACACACACACACAGTGGACTCGTCCTGATTGGTTCCCCCTGTCTCCTCCAGGGGGCGTCGGCCTGACACGCAGCGCTGGTGTGACACGTGTCAGACTCACTTCAGCGGCGACATCATCGTCCATCGACGGTCGAAACAGCACAAGGTGGGAAACAACACTGATGACATCACGGACAATGCTGCTTTTCATTGGTCAGAGGGTTGAACACTTCCTGTTGCTGCGTCACATTAAAAGCTTTCCGCCTGTGTATCAGCAAGAGGCTTTTATTGTGAAGAGGTTACAGGAAGTACGGGTTTATAAATGTCTCTTCTTCTTCTGTGTCTGCAGGCGTGTAAGCAGCTGAGTCGTCCCTTCTGTCCCGTCTGTAAACGTCACTTCAGGACGCCCAGGAAGTTCGTGGAACACATGAAGTCTGCGGAGCACAAAGAGCAGGTCAGCGGGCACATACCTGTAAAGCTCAGCACCACAACGACCCGTTAATAAAAGTCCGCTGGTAAACAGCGTGAGTTTGATTCCGTGTCTGTCTCCTCCCAGGTGCACCTGCAGGAGGCTCAGGAGGAGGAGCTGATCACTGTGGACGCTGTCGGCTGCTTCGAGGGAGAGGAGGAAGAGGAGGAGGAAGAGGAAGAAGAAGAAGTCGAAGAGGTAGATGTAGCAGAGGAGGAAGAGGAGGGAGGTGTAGGAGAAGAAGAAGCAAAGAAGGAAGTGATGGAAGAACAACCAGATGATGAGGTGAGCAGCAGGTGACAGTGTTGTCACATGACCTCTTGACCTCATGTTCCTGCTCACTGATTGGCTTCATTAATCCGACTCTGTCACGTTGATGTTCAACGTGTTGTGAAGGTGGTGAAATAAAAAAGGTCATTTCATGTTTCAGTCCGACCTGAATCTCCACAGCTCCACGAGACTCTTCAGTCGATCTGCAGCTGTTCAGTGATTAGTGTTTGATCAATAACTGATCAATAACAGTTGGAGAGTTTTAAGAAAACAAAGTCAGAATTTTGATTCTCTAAACTTGTGTGCATTTTATATTTTATATTTTAGAACAGTCCTTATTGAACACAGTTTTGCTCTTAACTGCCCTCTACAGAACATCCATCCACAAATAACAACAAACAATAAAATAATAATTACATATTTTAAATTACCACAGTGTGTGTTATATGCATCACATGATAATCGTTTGACAACTGAAAGGTCTAAAGTTTTTCGTGGTTTAATTTATGATGATGATTTATATGTGTGTGTGTGTGTGTGTGTGTGTGTGTGTGTGTGTTACAGGCAGCTGACACACAGGAAACAGACAGTGAGCAGTATGACCCTCACACCATATATGGTATGTTCCTATGGTTACTATGGTTACTGTTAGTTCTGTTACTCACTGACTTCACTCTGTAAATACACAGTAAATATAAAGTGTGTGTGGCTCTGAAGCCATAAACACGTTTTTTAAAATTATTTTTATAATTAACGTTAATGTATATAATTATGTTTTTTTAATTTAAATCGTAATCTGTTTAATGACAGAATTCCTGTTTGTGTGTTTTCTCATCTTCATCATCATCTTCATCATCAACCCGTCAATGAGCTGAACAATGATCAATATATTATATATTATAATATTCAAACTGAGAGACATTAATGATGCTGATTAGAGATGTCCGATATTATCGGCCGATATTGGCATTAAAATGTAATATTGGAAATTATCGGTATCGGTTTTTACTTTTTTAATGAAACAACTTTTACACAGCATGCACATATTATACATCAAACTCTTCAGCTACTTCTCCTCTTACTCAAAATGTCAAAATATGAGAGATGTGGTGTATAGTTTTTGAGATATCTTTGTTTGTTTGTAATATGTGTAAAGTTAGTTACCTAAAATGATTTAGTTTTCTTTTATTTATTTTTTCTGAGAGGGGAGACCCTGCATATATCGGTATCAGTTGATATCGGTATCGGAAATTAAGAGTTGGACAATATCGGTATATCGGTAAAAAAGCCAATATCGAACATCGCTAATGCTGATGTATAAACGGTGCGTCTCTGTGTCTCTACAGGAAGTAGTTTTGTGCTTCCTGTTTCTGGCTTCCTGTGTCGACTGTGTAACAAGTTCTTCTACAGAGAGACGACAGCACGACACACACACTGCAGGACACACACACACTACCTCAACCTGCAGGTAACACACACACACACACACATTTGTCTTACTTTACTTGTCAGCAGTGTTGTTACTCTAAAAATGTAATATATTACTCGTTACCCTTTTTAAAGTAATGACATTACTCCCTGCCCACAGTAACCCATTACATTACTCGTTACATTACTTTTTTGTTACCCCTCATGAAACTGGTTCCTGTGTGTCTCTGTGTGAATGTCACAGTGTGGCTAATGCTAGCTAGCTTCTTTTCACCTGGAGGTCTTCACTTGCTGTGAGCGTTACTGGCCCCAGAGACGAGTCTGACCGACGCACAGACACTCATGGAGCAACATTTCATCCAGCACGTGTCCAGCCACAGCTGCCTGTCTGCAGCTGCTCACCTGCTGTAACGTTTGTTGTTTGTTTGTGTTTCAGAGACGCAGAGCTCAGAGGAGACGCGACGACCAGGACAGATCTGCTCTCACCTGACCTGCTCACACTCTGCCCCACAATGCACCAGCTGATGGACTGATGATGATGAAGATGATGATAATGAAGAAGATGATGTCATCATCCTGCTGTCTGAAGTTTTTTTTTTTTTACTCTGTATTTATGAACAAATTATTCAGACAGTAAACAAAAAGAAATCAACAGTATCTCTGAGGTGATAATGATGATGATGATGATGATGAAGGTGATGATGATGCTCAGTACATCAGTTTGATTTATAGTAAAGTATCTCACATTGAATATGTGAGAGTTTATCTGAGGGAGCTGCAGAGGAAACTGACCGAGTGTCGAGCCTCAGATTCAGATTCAGGAGAATGATGTGGATCCTGATCCTGATGATGTGATCCTGGACCTGGTCCTGGATCTGGTCCTGGTCCTGGTCCTGGATCTGGTCCTGGTCCTGGTCCCGTGGAGCAGGTCCTTACTGTCACAGGGCTGCTGGAGGGGTCGTGGGAGTTTGTCCTTCCAGGCTACATGTGTTTGTGGAGTTGGTGAGGACTGTGTCCCACGGGGAGTCCTGTGGCATTACAGGGTGAGGGGTGGTTACTACGAGCCATCCGGTCCCTGTAGGACCAGAGTGAGATCTGTGTCCGTACACTCGGCACAGTGTCACACACGTCCTCAGTGGGTTCTGTCTTTAGTCTCTGATCCTGTCTGTGATACTCATGGACAAGATCTCAGGGTGCAGCCGGGGGAGGAAAGGGTCTGGTCTCTGCTCTTTGCAGATGATGTGGTTCTGTTGGCTTCATCATGACCTGTGGAGATCAGCTCCTCCCACTCTGAGGTCAGCTCCTCCCACTCTGAGGTCATGCTCCTCCCACTCTGAGGTCAGCTCCTCCCACTATGAGGTCAGCTCCTCCCATTCTGAGGTCAGCTCCTCCCACTCTGAGGTCAGCTCCTCCCACTCTGAGGTCATGCTCCTCTGCTGGATTGTTCCGTCAGTGTCTGTAATCTTATAGAAGAAGGTCCCATCAGACGAGTGTCAGACAGTGTGTGAATGTTTCACTGATGAACTGAAGTTTGTTTTGTGTGTTTCCACTGAGCTGCGTCTCTGTACTGACTCCTGGTGGCTGCCAGATGAACTGCAGCTTTAACTCAAACAGGTTTTTAGATCTGAAGGAATTTGCTTCAGAGTTTGGTGCAGAGACAAAAACATAAATACAGAAAGGAAAAACATGTAGAGTGTCACTGTGTAGATGCCCCTGTGTGTGTGTGTGTGTGTGTGTGTGTGTGTGTGTGAGTGTGTGTGTGTGTGAGAGTGTGTGTGTGTCATTTACAGCATATGTTAACATACTTTTTGTCTTTTCTTTGCAGTTATCTCATTTTGTGTTTTAAATTATTTTTTTCAGAGCTGTATATTTTTTTATTTTGTATTTTTGTTCTGCTTGTAACAGTTAAAAAGAGATTTTTAATCTTGTTGTCTGGTTGTTGTTCATTTAAAAAAAAAAAATCCACCCACAAAATCCATTTACAAAAAATGTGAAGACCAAAACAAAGAATAATTGTAACGAAGCTTAGAATAAAAACATCAATAATGGAAATAATAACAATGAAAATTAAAACAAAAAATAATTGTAAAGATAACATATTTTAAATATATATATATAAACTGTGCCACCAAAGTCATCAAGC
>CM048921.1:43746308-43778808 GCA_026686955.1 Epinephelus cyanopodus | reverse complement strand
ACCTACAGATAAATGACACGGCTCCAAAGAACCAGTGACGTGTGACTCACTGACGTCATCAGACTCAGAAACATCCTGAGCTCGTGCTGTAACTGACGTGACACGGTAACCAGCTCAGAAAACATCAGTGTTAATCTCAAAAACTACGATGAATGTTTTTAGTCAATGACATTTTTTTTTTTTTGTTCATGACAAAAACGATTCGCTGACGAGCTAAAATAGATCTTGGTGATAAAAATCAAGACAGAATCTGTTTAACTGTCACTGATGAGACGTGGTGAGAATATTGGTGGCGATATTTAGACGCCACCAATATTCTCACCACGTCTCATCAGTGACAGATATTTAGACGCCACGTGACCTGACGACAGGCTGATGAGCTCCAGTAAACAGATCAGTTCCTCTGACACTCAAGAAGGTTTAGTTTTTAGTCACCAACTCAGACGATCGTCGTGTTCAAAGAAGAAGAGCTCACGTTGAAACACAAACTGCTGTGCGTGTCCTCCAGAAGCTGAACTCACCTCTGACTGTTTGTCTCCTGTCAGTCAGTCACAGTCATGTGTTCATTTTACAGACACCATAGAAACTATAAATACACTTTAACAAATTCATTTAATGAATAAATTCTGACTTTATTTGGTGTTTCTGTCAGATACAGATCTGCAGTGACCACTGGTTACGTGTGTGTGTGTGTGTGTGTGTGTGTGTGTGTGTGTGTGTGTGTGTGTTGTCAGTGACGTACAGAGGGTCAGACAGGCCCCAGGGGTCCTGACTGTGAGGGGCCCCACGCAGCACCTGAAAGTGTATTTAATGTGACTTCTTGTTTGAACACAGACGTCTCCTGTAGGCCATGAAATGATTCTGTGCGACCCGTCCCTCTGTCTCGTCCCGTCGCCACATTTCTTCACTGATTCTCGGTCAAACGTGTGAAGGCTGTGATGGAGGAGGAAAACGCAGACAGTCCAACATGATGTGGAAACTGTGATGTCACACTGAGTGTGTGAATGTGACACAACGTGAGGTCGTATTTATTTTGAGAGGTTTGGACAAGAAAAACTGGCTCAGTGTGCTGCTACATGCTGCACTTTGGCTGCTGACCACAGTGTCCATCATGAACACATGAATGTCTCTGTCTAGAGTCAGTGTTTGGTTTGTCCGTTCTGGGCTACTGTAGAAACATGGCGGTGCAACATGGTGACCTCTGCAGACGAGGACCTGCTGCCTGTGCAGATATAAACAGCTCATTCTGAGGGAACCTGAACACAACCATTAGATCACGTGTGTGTGTGTGTGTTACTTTGTGAGTGTGACACACTGGTGATTATTGAAACTGTCCAGCAGGTGGAGCTGTTTACCTGCAGCAGCTGCTTCAGTGTTAGTCTGACACACACACACACACACACACACACACACACACACACACACACACACACACACACACACACACAGATACAGCTGCTGCTTTTTGGAGAAATCAATAACTCATAATTGCAGTGTGTATGTTTCTATAGTGTGTCTGTGTGTGTGTGTGTGTGTGTGTGTGTGTGTGTGTGTGTGTGTGTGTGTGTGTGTGGTGTTCAGGTGCTGCCCTTGGCTGCAGTCTGCAGGTTATTAGAGGACCTGGACAAAATGCACCGGTCACTGTTTGTGTGTGTGTGTGTGTGTGTGTGTGTGTGTGTGTGTGTATGAAGGTCTCTGTGTGTATTATTGAATGTTTTTCTTTCTGTTTGACCTTTTAAAGAAACGCTCCGTTCTCTTTTGTCCGTCGGTCTGTTTGTACACTTAATAATTTTCACTGCAGTCACTCTGTGTGTGTGTGTGTGTGTGTGTGTGTGTGTGTGTGTGTCAGTATGGTGACAGTAAATATGTTTTTACCATTTGGGACTGTTTGTAATTTATACAGGGGGACACACAGATTTAAATGGTTTTATTTTTATTTATTTTTGTGCCGATGTTTTAAGGAAACGTTTCAGATTTTGGTGATAAATGTGAAAACCTGCTGCAGGTTTACATACTCAGATAAACTTCACTGTCTGTTCCCACAGTGACACAATTTTTCCTCTGACAAGGCTCAGTGCACACGATTCACACTTAGGGACTGTTCATTATTTATGGGGGGGGGCATGTCAAATGATTTTTTAAGCTCTGCAGAGGGTCTGTTTTACACTATAAAAAGGTTGTAATTTGTATTTATTTTACCACTGAAAGAAAACGTGACCCCAAATTCTGGCAATTTTCCAAATGTTGCGATAACATGTGGTGATGCATTTGGGATTTTATGAAAGAAAATATTCCTTCTAAATTCAAGTGATTTTCAGAAATCTTTGCGAAGTAGTTTTTTTTTTTTTTCTTTAAAAAACACCAAAGTTGCAGCATTTATCAGCCAGAAACTGTAGAACTGGAATTATCGTTGGATTTTTGAATGTCCAACGGTCCTTGAACACATCAGGTGTGAAGAAATAAACATATGTAAATCTGACAGTAAACAGTGACAGTTAATCAAAATAATGTCATTCTACGTCTCATGATGTCAAAGTGAGAATTCAGTGTTCAAACAAAGCAGCAGAATCTGCTCAGTGACTGAGAGGAAACATTTCACACTCTGGTGTCTTCACGAGACATTTCCTACATTTACCACTGAGGCTGATCAGCTGCAGACAACCTGACATGTTTCACTACATCACTGCTGACACATAAGAACTGAGTGTTATTAATCTCAGCCGGCCGGTCAGTGAAGTCAAACCCTGATCCCTCCAGCTGAGAAGTGACAGTACTAACCACTGTGCCACTCACAGACCAAACTCATCAGGTCTGTTTTTCATTGACCACAGTGAGCTCGACTAATTAGTGTGTGTCCTCTGAGAAACAGCGACCGGAGAGGTCTGACTGCAGCTCAGCACTCTCTGGTCTCCAGTATGAAACTGCTGCTGTGTCTCAGTAACAGTTAAAATGATGTGTTCGTGTACCGGCCTCTGGAGTAAACACAGGTTGTTTCTGTCTCGTCCCTGATCAGCTGGTGACACAGTCAGATCTTCACATGCTGGATGTGTTTCTGGTCACCGTCTGTACAACACCAAGGAAACATTTCACCTAGAAACACACCAGTAAATCTCTGTTTTTCTTTTTTTGATCATAATTTTAATTCAGATTTATTTATTTCAGTCTGATATTTTTTTTTCATCCATCGTCTGTCACAGTTTTGATATTTTCCTTCTTTTGTGTTTGTCTTTTGTGTCTCAGTCTGTGGACGAGCTCAAACAGCGTCTCTGTCACACTGAATGTGATCCTCAGTAAATACTGACACTATGATTCAACACTTCATCACTAACAGTGTCTGCAGAATACGTTCATAGACTCCAATCACACAGCTGATAGATACATATTTATATCAATAATCAGTCTGAGTGTGTTCTGCAGCTCCTTATTTCACCTCCAGCATCTAAAACACTCCACAGAAAATATATAAATCATTTCTTTTATCTTTAATGTTTTCTTAATGTGTAATTTAAGCTGAAATGTTGAAACGTGCTGCAGCAGTAAAGCTTCATATGATGTTAATATGATGAAGAATCACTGTTTAGTTAATAATAGATAGAAATATGGAGTCAGATGATGTTTTGTTCTTGATGATCAAAGTGTTGACGCCCAGCGTCACATCTCAGCGTCTGATTCATGACCATCGTGTTGTTTTCAGATTAAATGAATGAAAATGTTTAAATTAAAGTGAAAACAGATTTAACACCAAAGAAGAAGAAAGTGTGTTCAGTCGACAGGTTCAGGGACGCCTTTAATTCTTCTTAATTACTCACAGCAATTAGTATGTGTGTGTGTGTGTGTGTGTGTGTGTAGGTGAAATGTTAAAAGCTTCAGTGAATTTTCAGGATGGAACCCGAGCCGCTCCGATTTCCCAGCAGCCTTTGTGTTTGTCTTCAGTCTCCTGTTTGTTTACTGTGAATCATCGTCATCTTCATCACCTCCATCTTCATCACCTTCATCTTCATCACCTCCACCTTCCTCCAACACTGCTGAGGCCCAGTTTTATACTAATGCTGTTACTAATACCAAAACTGAGACTTATACTAATATTAAAAGTAAACCTGAGACTGAAACATGAAAACTAAAATGTGAAGGTCACATATGGAAACTGTACAGAGCTGCAGGTCGTCCCCCATCATCATCCTCACTGTGACCTCGTCACATGTCCACGTTTGGTCATGGACTGTCCACGTCCACATATGACGTCCAAGGTACCCTGGGTGTGTTGGTTGTTGATCATACGTGGTTACGTTTAGCTGACACACACACACACGTGGTTACGTTTAGCCAACACACACACGTGGTTACGTTTAGCCAACACACACACATGGTTACATTTAGCCGACACACAAACACGTGGTTATGTTTAGCCAACACACACACGTGGCTACGTTTAGCTGACACACACACACACACACACGTGGTTACGTTTAGCCAACAAACACGTGGTTACGTTTAGCCAACACACACACGGTTACGGTTAGCCGACACATACGTGTTTACGTTTAGCCAACACACACACGCGTGGTTACGTTTAGCCAACACACACGTGGTTGCGTTTAGCCAACACACACGTGGTTGCGTTTAGCCGACACGCTAATAGTTATGAATGAAAAAAAAATGAACAGGATTGTTGGACTCTTTTTGTAATGACACTTCTGACAAATCAGAGCACTTCATCACATTAAGACAAAAATCTAATAACATTTGAAAACTGTCAGAAATCAGAGTGAGAGATATGAACAGTATTTAATCATCATCATCTTTAACCTCCTGCAGCTCCTCACTTCCCTCTGTGCAGAGGAATTATTCTGTCACTTCTCCACACGAGCTGAGTCTGAATGAATCTGACTCAGGATCAGCTCAGCGCTGTCAGACTGAGGCTTCTTCACACTGTGAGCTGAGTCTGAATGTGTGTGATGTGTGTGACAGTGATCAGAACATCAGGACTGTGCTCATCTCAGTCGTGTCGCTGTGCTGGATTCCTTCAGAGTTCATCTCGCCTCACTGAATGTGTGTGTATGTGTGTGTGTGTGTGTGTGTGTGTGTGTGTGTGTGTGTGTGTGTGTGTGTGTGTGTGTGTGTGTGTGTGTGTGTACTGTGAGCATGTGTTTTCAGTGTGTATTTCCACAGTGTGTGTCCTCCCTCTCAGAGATAATCATCATATTATTGACGTGAGTGTCTCCATTAGACACTGATCACTCTCCCTCTCAGCTGCATCGATCTGCGAAGGTGTCGACGTGATGATGAAATCAGACAATCGATGCTCCCACTGATCCTCAGAAATCATGTTGAAGAGGCGGTGAGAGGTGAAGCACGGCATGCTGGGTACAGAGCGGTGGGTGCTCATCTTAATCTCTCTGCATGTGACAGTGTGCTGCTTTTCTCTGCATGATCACACGCTGAGTTTCTCTGGACTGTTGGACAGACAGCAGGAGACGTGAAGACGTCTCTCTGACATCTTTGAACTGTTTACTGATGTTTTATGAACCAAACGATCAATCGATCAACTAAGAGAATAATCTGAAGATTTATTGATTATGAAAAAAGTAGTTTGCTGCAAAAAAAATCAATCAATCAGATGAGACGCTGAATTTCATAAAACTAAAACTATTAACTGATAGTTCAAACAGCTGCAGATGAAGTCTCTGCTGATTCAAAATGTTACATGTTTGAATAAATAAATTTAAGCGTCTCATCGACAGTGAAACTTTTATGTGGTCATTATGGGATGTTTCTCTGTATAGATCATGTGTTCAGGGTCTATAGACGGAGCCTGGTCACTCTGAAGACGGTGAAATCCGGCTCTTGAGTAGTGAGCTGTGGCAGTGGAAACCAGCAGAGGTGTCCTTTAACATCAGCATGATACACAGCTGATTGTTATAGTTTAGTGTCCCTGTTCTTTTTTTCTAAACGTAACCATGTGTGTGAGGTGAAGGACAATAACATCAGTTGGTGGTGTTGCGCTGACATAGTGCTTTTATTTTGAAAGAGACTGTATGCAAACTGTACATTTCCTGTGAAAACAGAAGTGTATTTTGAAAACAGACAATGCATGTAACAGGCTGAAGTTGACACGGCGTCCCAGAACGTCAACAACCAACACACCCAGGGTACCTTGGACGCCATATGTGGACGTGGAGAGTCCATGAGCAAACGTGGACATGTGACGAGGTCACAGTGAGGATGATGAGGATGATGATGGGGGACGATCTGCATCACACCTGCAGCTGCTGTACAGTTTCCTCTGACACTGTATGTGACCTTCACTCTTTGCTTTATTTCAGCTCCTTTCATTCCTTCATGTCTTCCTCCTCCTTCTCCTCCTCCTCTTTAGACAGGGAGTATGAATGTGAAGAGGATGAAGAAGGACGTCTATATGCTTGTGTATCAACAACATGCTGCTGGATCATGAGGATGTATTTATATGTGACAGGGCGACATGGAAAAGAGCAGCAGAGAGATGTTTTTATCTGCAGGTGGAGGAAAGATGAAGATGAAGCACCAAAGAAGAGACGCACAGAGATTATGAGCAAATAAAGTCACTGAGAAATACAAAGTTATAATGAAGGTGACAAAGACAACAGCAGCTGTGTTCTTGGTCACCTCTCTGACATTGTAAATATAATGAAGTCACGTCACGTCCAACCACTCATATTTAATCTCATTCAGACAGAGTGGATGCAGCAGCTTCAGTCGCTGTGGTTGGTCCGGGCTGTGGTCCACTGGTTTCACAAAAGTGTTTGTCAGTCTATGATTTTCGTTTGTGTTCCACCACAGTGTTGCACAGGACGCGCAACAGTTTACCTCTGCCTTTCATGTTTGGCACAGTGTGTAGCAGTCATTGTTGTTGGTAAACATCAGAATCACATGTCTGCATCTTCATACCATAAACAAGGAAGTGAATTCAGTGACATACATCCATTACGTTTCATTGATTGTTGGACCTCACAGCAGGCTGGTCAGAATAGCAGATAAGTTGCAACGATTGGACAAAATTGGACAGTCGTGCAGAATTCACAGAGACTGGTTGAATTCTCATCACTTGTCATGATCAGAACATCACAAATTCCTGGAGCGACTGGACAGATGAGCCTTATACATGTTCATATTTGTTTAGATAAAAAGAACTATTTAAATCATGTGGAAAATAAAGTAAAGGAATAATGAATGAATATAATTCAATAATTAAAGCTAATTAAATGACCTTCAGGAACCAACAACTGCTGCAGCACACACACCAAACTCGCTTCCTGCAGCACCTGAAGGCAACACTTTACTGCCTGATGAGGAAATGTGATCATGTGACAGAGTGATGAACTACAGACGTGCTTCATGCTGTCTGTGTCTATTGATCTGTTTTATTTTGCTTTTTGTGTGAAAACTGATAAATGTATTATTGAACCTGTCTGTGTGTGTGTGTGAGCAGCACCACAACACACACTGTGATGAAAACATCGTTTGATTGATTCATTTTCAGCTTTGTGAGAAGAAATAAAACATCAACAGAGTGTGTTCAGACAGGAAACAGCTGCAGGTGGCGCTCTGCTCATTTTTACACTCACACAGGTCCAAAGGTCGTCAGGGTCAAAGGTCAGGGGTCATGGGAAAGTAGTGAGTTGACCTTTGACTCCTGCTGGTGTTCAGGTGAGTTACCTGATGATGGCACAGGTGGGAGGGGTCAGGACAGAGGTCACACACAGAAACTGAGATAACATCACACACACACACACACACACACACACACACACACACACACACACACACACACACACACACACACACACCTGGGGAGTTACCTGAGTGTGTATCAGATAAGGCAGAGCTCTTTATCCATCACCATGTAGCGTAGAAGCTAATACTCGCTGATGATGTCATCACAGAGTGTGTGACAGCAGGCAGGAGCTGACTGGACGCTGCAGGAGTTTTTTGAACTAACAAAGTCAAAGACATTCAAATGTTTGACAGGTTTTATGCACAAACTTCACAAAGACATTAATGAACCTCCTGTAGCGAGCTCACAGAGACGCTGCTGGACTAAACACCTGTGGAGGAAATAATCATGATTTATTGAATTCTACCTGCACTGATTTACTTTTACTCGTTGCCTGGGTTCACTGCTGACGACAGGAATCTCTGCTCTCAGTTTCATGGAGCTCATTTACTGAATTTTATTTTGATAAATTTGATATACATTTATCTTTGTAAACAAAAAGCTATCTGTCAGGGCATCACTACATTTTACCTGCTTCAAAATCTTTTATTCCCTCTGTGATTTCTCTTTTAAATTCTCTGTAATTTTTTATTATTGCTTTTATAATCTTTTATTGATAATCAATTTATTAACTTTAAAAAAAAAAAACATTTATAGACTCCTTTACTCTACTGAACTTCTTGGCATATTTATTTATTTATTTATCCTTATTTAATTCTCATCTACTTATATGTGTAGGTTACAGTATGTAAAACTAAAACTTGCAAATTTTTAAATTTAATTTTAGTATTTGTATTGTAGTATATTGATAGTGTATCATTGTTTATTCTTTGTGTTGTATATTCAATAGATATTCTTTATCCTTACAGAATATGCTAAGGTTTATTTTTTCATTCATGTAGGCTGAATTAGCTCTATTTGTTTAATATGTGTATCTATCTATCTATCTATCTATCTATCTATCTATCTATCTGTCTGTCTGTCTGTCTGTCTAATTCATATTTGTCTACATTAGAAGGGAAGTTATTATTTAATTTAATTTAATTTAATTTAATTTAATTTAATTTAATTTAATCTAAAAGTGGTTCTTCTTCTGTCTCGTGTTTTCACTGAGGCTCTTGGTATGAGAGTGAAACAGCGCCCCTCTGGACTCTAAAGCTCTGCGCAGGTCAGACTCGGTACTGCAGCTCCGGTGCAGACCGGATGCAGCAGCAGCAGGTGATCAAACTCTGATCGTCACGGATCGATCGGTTTGATCCGGTGATGGTGACGTCAGTTCGGAGCTGTTACCGGGCAGGACTCGGTGAGGTCGGTGTGTCTGTGGAGTCACACTGGAGTTAGTGTCGAAAAGTTCATTATATAAAGTGAAACAGCGGGAACAGGAAGCTCGAGTCAAACAGGAAGTTCGTGTTTCTAAGTTCCGTCAGTAAACAAACAAAATGGCGTCACAACAACAACAACAGTTTCTGGATGTAATGTGACCGTTAAGAGGTCAGGAGGACGCTCACCTCCAGGAAGGAGAGAAGGGACCAGAGGACTGCAGGTAAGGTGAGGCACACACACCTCACACACCTGTCCCTCTGTCTGTCTCTGTCTGTCTCTGTCTGTCTCTCTGTCTGTCTCTGTCTGTCTCTCTGTCTGTCTCTCTGTCTGTCTCTGTCTGTCCCTCACTTTGGTCCAGACTGTCTCATCTCATCACCTGTTGGATGGACAGTGACAGATGTGGTTCATTGATCCTCTGACTTGTTACCTGTCTCCATCTCCAGGTGTCCCATCAACATGTTGATGTGTCCAATACTTTAGTTAGTGACCAAACACCTGCGCAGGTAAATGACCAACAGAGACAGCGCTCATGTCTCTGACACACAGCACAGACAGAATTTAAAAAAATAATTCAATTCTGGAGACTCATGAGACCTTCACCTGCTCGAGGTCACGTGATCAACCCTCCACTCACTCACTGAAGGTCTCAGGGAAACACACTCACGTTAAATGATTCTAATAATTATTTTGTTTCCTCTGTCTTTTTTGTTTAACTCTGATTAATGCTCGACCACTGTCAGCGCTCAGCTTTTTCATTTGACCCGTTTACCACAGCACGGCTAAGAGCTCTGAACTGAATCTGAGAAACCAGCTGGTCCAGATAAGGTGACCCTGGTCCAGATAACGTGACCCTGACCTACACTGCACCACTGTGTCATATTGGTAATCTGACTTTATCCATAAATAAAATCTCCAGGTGTGGAAAGCAGCCTGTGTTGTTCCACTCTGAGAGGAGATGATGCAGTTTGTCTATAACAGCTACACAGCTACAGGAGTGACAGACAGACAGACAGGTTTGAGACAGACAGGCAGGTATGAGACAGACAGACAGCTGTTGACAGAGCTCAGGACCACCAACATGGCTGCCACCACCTCTATAAGTGGGCGGAGCCGGCTGGTCCGGGGTCAGCGGCGGTCGATATTCAATCTCTTCAGTGAGCCGGAAACAATGAGACAACACGGAGACAGACTTGTTCATCTGGAAGACAATCAGAGAGCCACAGGAGGGGAGAGACACTGACAGAGACAGAGACATTGAGACAGACACTGAGACTATCAGATGAAATGACAAAACAGTTTTCAAAACATAATTAATAAACATAATCATTAAAGTCGTTTATCAGTTAAAATCAAACTGAAAATATCAACTGAAGAAAACCTGATGTTTCGATGTGAAGCTCAAACAGTGGCGTCAGGACTCGACACGTCCTCAGTTTGTCTAATTTGTAATTTCATTACCCTTCAGTTTACTGCTCTGCACACAGCCCAGGTCAGGTGTCACCTGGCTGCAGCTCATATGGCGGTTATCACTGCTAATACCGTCCCAACCCGTGGTGAGAGGACGGCGTTGCTGTAGAAACACTGCGTCCACCCTCTGGTCTCCCGCAGGTTCCCCCTGCTAGTGAGCAGCTCAAATTTGAGCTTAAAAGCCCTTTAGCATTGTTAGCTCTGTTAGCACTGTTAGCAGTGTCAGCATGGTTAGTGCATTAACGTAGTTAGCAATGCTAAAGGACTCCTGGATACTAAACAGGGGCATGACGGTGGTGCCGTGGTGGAGCAGTGGTTAGCATTGTTGCCTCACAGTAAGAGGGTTCTTGGTTAGAACCTGGGCCATGGTTAGCATGTTGTAGCATGGTGGTTAGCATGTTGTAACGTGGTGGTTAGCATGTTGTAGTGTGGTAGTTAGCATGTATAGTGGTTAGCATGTTGTAGCGTGGTAGTTAGCATGTTGTAGTGTGGTAGTTAGCATGTTGTAGTGTGGTAGTTTGCATGTATAGTGGTTAGCATGTTGTAGCGTGGTAGTTAGCATGTTGTAGTGTGGTAGTTAGCATGTATAGTGGTTAGCATGTTGTAATGTGGTAGTTAGCATGTTGTAGCGTGGTTTTGAATTTCTACGTGCTTTGATAGACACTTCTGACACCCAGTGGAAATACGTGTTGAATAGATGATGCAATAAAACATCTCTCCTTTGGTCATTTGGATACCCAACACTAACAGCTGCACTGTAGAAAGTCAAAATTATCAAAAGTGGAGATACGTGTTTTTCATTGGACAGCGACGTAATGTTAAGTGAACATTAATAACATGTTAATCTGACAGCTCAGTGTGTTTTGAGTAGACAGATAAATATATTTTTTGTGCCTGTTCATGTGGTTCTGTGTATTTCTGAAAAAGGGTATTTGTCTTTGTGTTTGCACCTATTATTCACACGTAACCGGCGTTTTTCTTGGTGAAAACGGAGATTTTCAAAAACGGCTTCCAAAGTGAAAGTTTTTAAAAATATCTGTTTCTATGGAGACGTGTAAACAGGATAGACGGAGATTTTGGAAAACGATGACGTTGCAGCCCAGTTCGCACATGCCCATTAGGTGCCCGGGAACCACAACAACAATGGCTGATATATGTTGGGTTGTTTACGTTTTGTTAGCACTTTTGGGACGACTTACGAGCTGACAAATGAACTTGCTGCACTGCTGCATCAACATCACCGTTACATCGCCGCACAGAGACGTCTGCTGTGCCCAATGTTAGTCAGTGCACAGCAGCTAACTATGCTACATAAGGTTAAAATGTTGTTTAGCATTGTTTTTATCACTGGCGCCGAGAGGAGAACAAATCACTGTGCATGTGCAGAACGTTCTTCTATAGTGTTTGACACATGGCGTATCGCCACCTGCTGGCCTGGCGTGCTAACTGCAGCAAAAAGTTGCTGTTTTTGCATTTTCGTGTAAACAGGGATGTCGTTTTCACAACTGATCATGTAAACCCGGATTTTTTTTGATACAGGCTAAATAAAAATCTGTTTTTATTTGTATCTGTATCCGTGTAAACAAGGCCTAAATTGTGCTTATTGTTGTTGAGCTGTTAGTTCCCGCGGTTGCTAACAGCTAACAGCTAACAGCTAATGGCTAACGTTAACTAGCTCTCCTGCTGCTGATGTCAACAGAGGGCGTGACCTGTAACACAACAGCGTCGGCCTGTGACATATAACATATGTGTCAGCAGCTTTTTATAAACGATAACAAAGACATAACCAACCCGGTCTCATTCTGAAGTCTTTGAACACTGGTGCTCAGGCAGCGACTTCTGTGTCAGACACGGACAGAAAAATCCATCCTTCCATGTCGGCATGATACGCGGGCGGTCACTGTCGGTGTGACGTGGTGACGGACGGACGGTGTCATTAGTGACTGTCATCTTTTTCACTGCGAAGCCGATATGCAGGCAACAAGGAGAATATCGGCCGATACTGATCTGTGGACGATAAATCACTGACACTGTCAAATATACAAATCATGTGTCACTGTCAGAATCCTTCACACTATAAATACAGGACACTGTTTAAAATCCATGTTGATCCACTGACTGTTTACGTCTCTGCCTGTGTGTATAGTTCACTGACTGAACTCCTGACTGAAGGTACAGGTTTATTTTTATAGTTGGTCACTGGTGCTTCTTTAAGTCAGCCCTCTGTGTGAGCGTGTGCGTTAAACCAGAGCGTGTTTGTGCTTTGTGTGGTTTGGATGAAGCGGCAGCCTGAAGGAGTCAGTCTGTTATTATCTTCAGTAAATCTTCATTAAAGCGTTTCCTCCTGCTGCGAGCGTCTCCTCTCGTCTCCTGGTGCTCGGCGCTGCGATGAAGATAAAAGCATTTATCCACCTGCTGCTGAGGCTCCGACACAAGGCCAGCGAGAGCCGAGAGCTCTCAATGATGCTTTTAATTCTCTTTATCTGCATCTGAATGTATCCGTCAGGTACAGAACACACTCCATCTGTGTGTGTGTGTGTGTGTGTGTGTGTGTGTGTGTGTGTGTGTGTGTTTGTTTGTTCCTAAATGAAGAGCTCAATCAGGGAAAGTCATTATTAGTGACGAACAATTATGTACAAGGCCGCAGGAGTTGGCCTTGTGATGCACACTGGTCCTTTTAGTTCACACACACACACTGAACACACACACACACGCACAGTGAACACACACACACACACACTCGGGTGGTCCCGTCCTTCAGAGTCACTTTGCTTCATAATGGAGAGCAACCTGTCAGCAGCTCCTAATGCTAATAGCAGAGCTGCACCGCTCTGTCTCTTTAATGGTGGTTGTTGAACTTCTCTCGTCTCGTCTTTGTTTCTATAAAACGGCGTCTGAGCTTTTAGGCCTTCATCAGAGTCTGAGCAGTAAATATTCATTCAGAGCTGCTCAGATCAGTTTATTGTGCCAACAGAGGAGGGGAAGAGGAAACACAACTTCTCTGTTGCTGTCACAGTAATGTCTCCCGCAGGTCTGATCATGTTTAGAGCAGCGACTCTGACACATGGATCTGATAAACTATGACCTCGTGTGTGATGTCAGACTGTACGATGACAGCACAGACTGAGTCACAGGCTACGACCTAACAGCTTCACGTACTGAGTGATGCTGCACAGTTATTACTGCTCCAACTGTGGAGCTCAACATAGAGGCGCACGTTATTTATTATTAGTTATTATCATTTATAAAATGTCTGAAAATAACATGAAGTTTCTCTTCCTTTATTTTCACTTCCTCCCAACTTTCGCTCCATCCTTTCTTCCCTTTCCCCAGTTTCCTTCTTTCCTTCCTTTCCTCCATCTTTCTCCTCTCCTTTACTTCCTCCCTGCTCCCTCCATCTCTCCCTCCTGCTGTTCCTTCTCTTTAAATACCTCTCTGATCTCTGTTTTATTCTGGGTTGAAGCTTTTATTCTGATACCTGTCTGCTGATAGGTGTGTGTGTGTGTGTGTGTGTGTGTGTGTGTGTGTGTGTGTGTGTGTAATTGGTCTGTAGTTTCTACCCACTGAGAGTCTAACAGCTTTATAATGTCAGTCTGTCAGTCAGAGAGTTAGCGAGGAGGAGAGGAGGAAACAGGAGGAGAGGAGAGGAGAGGAGAGGAGGTTTCGTCAGCAGCAGCAGTTGTTAATTTATTTCCCAGGATTCCTTTCAGGTCATCATCGTGCTTTCTGTCACTGTAACACACAGAGATGAGACGTTTCATCTCTTCATCTTCAAACACGACATCACATCCTGTGTGACTGTCATGACATCACATGTGTCTGTGACACATTCACGTCAGACCACAGATACGAGTTGAAACTTGAAACCACCTGTGATGCGTCCGTCAGATTACACCAATGAGACGAGTGTATTGTCTCCATAGCAACAACTTTGTGCGTCTGCTCTGACATTCCGACCTCGCCACAAGCTGATTGGCTGTTGGAACAGATGACGTGACTCGTGTTCTAAAACCAGCTGCTGCTGGTCAAATATCACTCACATACTGCACAGCTTTGTTTTATGTTGACAGATAAAAGATCTGTTCATGTTCTCACCTGACTGCAGCCCACCTGACTGCAGCCCACCTGACTGCAGCCCACCTGACTGCAGCTCACCTGACTGCAGCCCACCTGACTGCAGCTCACCTGACTGCAGCCCACCTGACTGCAGCTCACCTGACTGCAGCCCACCTGACTGCAGCTCACCTGACTGCAGCCCACCTGACTGCAGCTCACCTGACTGCAGCTCACCTGACTGCAGCCCACCTGACTGCAGCTCACCTGACTGCAGCCCACCTGACTGCAGCTCACCTGACTGCAGCCCACCTGACTGCAGCTCACCTGACTGCAGCTCACCTGACTGCAGCCCACCTGACTGCTGTCGTCTTTCTTCATGAAGTGAAAACATGTCGGCATCAGTGAGAAGAAGTGATGAACTCAAAGGTGAACGATTCTGATGGAGCCGATCGTTTGGAACCGCTTCGTATTTCCTGTCACGTGTTTCCAGATCCTGTTTTTCTCTTTAAAGACGATGTCAGACGTCCTCAAGCAGGTGTCAGAACTTTATTTGTTTTTGTCGTAAAGCTTCATGACAGTACTTTATATAAAGTGACGGCCTGAGCCGACCAGAGGGGGCGGAGTCTGGACAGGATGTGTTCAGGATGTGATGCTCTGCAGTGATGTCACCAACCTGTCAGACATCATCGATGAGAACCATCAACAACCCTCTGGACAAATCACAGTTCTGCTTTCAATCAATTCAATCAATCAATTAATCAATCAATTTTATTTATAAAGCCCAATAACACAAATCACTATTTGCCTCACAGGGCTTTACAGCATACGACATCCCTCTGTCCTTTGTGCTTTGTGCTCCGATGCTGCTGATTGTCTAACGTCTTCATCACCTCCACAGACTGTGGTCACCGCTCTCTTCAGGTGTGTCTGCTCTCAGCGTTCACCCCGCGGTCATGTGACCACAGGCTCAACATCCACATTAAGAGACGTGAACCAGAGCACTTTATCACATGTCACTCTGTAATAAAACTCTGCATCAGAGCGCCGCTGTGCAGACGTGTGAAGTGTGCTCAGCTCGCCGTTAAGTGGCGGCAGCAGCAGGTTTGATCAGAAAGGTGTAATTCACTTGTTCTGAGTGTTTCCTGTAAAACGGAGCGCTGTCAGCCTCCAACCTGCTGCTCCAATGAAGCACAAAGAATTCATTCACATTCAGCCGCTAAATGATCCCCCTTCAGCCTGACAAGTACCCCTGCGGCTCACACACACACACACACACACACACATACACTCACATTCACTCATACACACCGCACACACTCTTTATACACACTCACACACACATTATCTCACACACACATTATACACACCGCACACACACACTGAGGTAACCTCCCTCTCAGTGCAGCATTAAAAGGCAGCTGTCATTAAGGCCCACTGTGGTGTGTAACTGTGTGTGTGTGTGTGTGTGTGTGTGTGTGTGTGTGTGCGCTGCCATTAGGCGCCCACCGTGGTGAGGCTCGGTCCACTCTGGCCCACGGCATGCTGGGAAAATCTTCAGCTTCCCTGCCGGTCTGAGCCCAGAGCCAGAGAGCTAAATGACAGGGTTGACTCCTCCTGGACGCCCCGCACCGCAAATCCAGCGCTCCCTCCACCTCCACTGCTACCCTGCAATTAACACACTGCTGAGAGGAGAGGAGGAGGAGAGGAGGAGGAGAGGAGAGAGGAGAGGAGAGGAGAGAGGAGAGGAGAGAGGAGAGGAGGAGGAGAGGAGAGGAAAGGAGAGGAAAGGAGAGAGGAGAGGAGAGAGGAGAGGAGAGGAGAGGAGAGAGAGAGAGAGGAGGAGGAGAGGGAGAGGAGAAGGAGAGGAAAGGAGAGAGGAGAGGAGAGGAAAGGAGAGAGGAGAGAGGAGAGGAGAGGAGAGGAGAGAGGAGAGGAGAGGAGAGGAGAGGAGAGGAGAGAGGAGAGGAGGAGGAGAGGAGAGGAGAGGAGAGAGAGAGAGAGGAGAGGAGGAGGAGAGGAGGAGGAGAGGAGAGGAGAGGAGGAGGAGAGAGGAGAGGAGAGGAGAGGAGGAGGAGAGAGGAGAGGAGGAGAGAGGAGAAGAGAGAGGAGAGAGGAGGAGAGGAGGAGGAGAGGAGAGGAGAGGAGGAGGAGAGAGGAGAGGAGAGAGGAGAGGAGAGGAGAGGAGGAGGAGAGAGGAGAGGAGAGGAGGAGGAGAGGAGAGGAGAGGAGAGGAGAGAGGAGAGGAGAGAGGAGAGGAGAGGAGAGAGGAAGGAGAGGAGGAGGAGAGGAGAGGAGAGAGGAGGAGAGAGGAAGAGGAGGAGGAGAGAGGAGAGGAGGAGAGAGAGAAGAGAGAGGAGAGAGGAGGAGGAGGAGGAGGAGAGGAGAGGAGAGGAGGAGGAGAGAGAGAGGAGAGAGGAGAGGAGAGGAGAGGAGGAGGAGAGGAGAGGAGAGGAGGAGGAGAGAGGAGAGGAGAGGAGAGGAGAGGAGGAGGAGAGAGAGAGGAGAGAGGAGAGGAGAGGAGAGGAGAGGAGGAAACCCAGAGTGAACCTGCTCTGTACACAGTGCAGACCTTTTGTGTACCTGGTCTGAACTTGTTGTGTACTCAGTGTGTAGTTGGTGTGTACTAGTTGTGTACCTGGAGGGTCAGTGACTTCCTGTCAGCTCTAATTGGTGAATTATCCAATCAAACATGAGCGCTCGTCCACCAATTAGCTGCTAATTGACCTGAGAGCTGAAATACATCCACTACACCACTGTGTGTGTATGTGTGTGTGTGTGTGTGTGTGTGTGTGTGTGTGTGTGTGTGTGTCTCAGTAGGGGTTTCTAATGGAGCAGGTAGCTGTGAATTCATTACTGTGTCATTTATAAAGAGGCCGTTTAAAATGACCGAACCCCACAGAGCCAAATTACTGCTGTCTGTCTCTCCGTCTGTCTGTCTGTCTGTCTGTCTCTCTCCGTCTGTCTGTCTGTCTGCCTGTTATATTTATATTCTGTGTGCAGACAGAGGTAAAGAAAATATCCAGTGAGTCTGACGAGCAGATTTATTTGTTCCTCTGCTTTTAATAACAGGTCAGAGTTTCACACAGAAAGTTAAGATTTACCTTCAAGTCCAAGTTAAGGTCGGTAAAAAAAGAAACGAGATCATTTAAAGAGATTAGAATATAGAAATTTGAATTACAGGATAAAAACAAACAGTATTTACATTTACATTTACATTTACATTGACAAACACAAGAGCTGAGAGTCAGTCAGGTTACGTTCAGTCTGCAGGCAGGTCACATTTGTTTTCAGATCTGCGGTCGGAGCCACAAAACACCTTCAGTTAAGATTTACCTTCAAGTCCAAGTTAAGGTTTCCAGACACGCTACATGATATCAGCCTGGTTACAGCCCGATGCAGCGTCACACGGTGTCGGCGCCATTGTGAACAACAACGAGTATCGTATGTGATAATCCATGATTTCATCTGGTGTAGTGTGTCATAGAAGACGACAACCGACGCCACGTCGACAGGAAGTCTAGAATGTTTGATTTCCTTTTTGTCTTCCACGACTTCTCCCGTCACAGCCGTCACTTTGACCAATAGGAACACAGAGCTGTCTGTTGCCATGGAAACTGTAGGACAACAACATCAGCAGCTCTGTTGGAGACTTTATAGGATCCAGTGATTGGCTGCAGAGCGACTCTGGGCACAGACGGAGCAGCAGAACATCAGCACAGTGAAGCTGAACCGTTTATTGCTTTTGTTCACTCACCTCTGCAGCAGCTGCTCCTCTCGTCCATCCGTCTGATCTGATCGGCTCTGATCGGATACACTCATCAGTCATTAACCCTGTGACTCAATCTACGCAAAGTTCGCTTGTAAGTTACTGTTCAGGGCGGTTTCCTTGGTTACAGCCATCAGCTCATTATTCACATGATCGCAGCCTTGCAAAATACATGAGATGTGTATGAGTTTGGGTGCTTCGCTTTTTGTACAGGGAACATTTTACTGTTTCTTCTTCTGTGGTTCAAACTCTCGTCTGATTTCCTTTAAACCTCAATGTTTGACTCTGTGTGTGTGTGTGTGTGTGTGTGTGTGTGTGTGTGTGTGTGTGTGTGTGTCTGAGCTATAAATGATCCCGACCCTCCCTCTTCCCTCCACATCCTGCTCTGATTGACAGCTGACAGCTCTTCAGCCAATCACAGAGCTAAACACTGAGGTCCAAAACACTACCTGTCACACCACAGACCTGTGTGTGTGTGTGTGTGTGTGTGTGTGTGTGTGTGTGTGTGTGTGCTCACTGAGGTGATTTGAAGCTAAAACACCTTCAGCGTTAACGGCCCAAAGCTCTGTGTACGACTGACAGATAAAAACAGATCCGTCTGAAATAAATCCCTCAAATCTGGTCTGTATAAAATCTGTTTGTATTTAAGTTTTCTCTGCAACATGTCAGACTGACACAGTACCAGGCTAATTAAAATGATTTAAATTTATTTATTTATTCACTTATTTGGCAGATTTTTTTTTTTTTTGGCAGATGTTTAAATTTTTCGACAGCTGATCAGATCTCACACTAACTTTATTAATACAGCACCTTTGATACAGACAGGCAGCTCAGAGCACTTCACACAGCAACACACAGACACAGTTTAAAGGACACAAACAACTGAACTTAAAGACAATTACAACAGCAAGACAAGAAAATATTAAAAACCAAACACAATAATCTAACAAAAAATCACATCATTTTAAGTAGGGATGGGAATTAATAGGATTTTATTGATATCAATGCTATTATCGATTCCTCCTCTGAATTTTAGACCTTACAGGTTTTTGGTGCCAACAACATAAATTTTATTGAGTTTCTATTCTAAACAAGAGATAAGTGCTAAGTAAGTAAGTAAGTAAACAAAATATGAAGTTGGTCCACTGCTGTCATCTCAAATGGAACAATGAAATGAACATTTGTACAGCATTTGTTTCATCTACGTCAAATAACGTTACGTCAGAATCTGTTAGTGTTGTCACGGTACCAATATTGGGACCAACAGCAAAAATGAGGCAGATGTGCCTTTTGTCATTTATAAAAAGATAAATCACTTTTCTATAATACATCAATGATATTTGAATGGAATAAATTACTTATTGACTTATTCATACATCAATAAGTGATTAACATAGGGAGGATCAAAATAAAATAAATAAATAAAATCACAATCAACCAGCCACCCTGACAAGTAAAGAACAGTCCCTCCATAAATAAAGAACAGTCCCTTCATAAGTAAAGATCAGTCCCTCCATAAGTAAAGAACAGTCCCTCCATAAGTAAAGAACAGTCCCTTCATAAGTAAAGAACAGTCCCTCCATAAGTAAAGAACAGTCCCTCCATAAGTAAAGAACAGTCCCTCCATAAGTAAAGAACAGTCCCTCCATAAGTAAAGATCAGTCCCTCCATAAGTAAAGATCAGTCCCTCCATAAGTAAAGATCAGTCCCTCCATAAGTAAAGAACAGTCCCCTCATAAGTAAAGATCAGTCCCTCCATAAGTAAAGATCAGTCCCTCCATAAGTAAAGAAACAGTCCCTCCATAAGTAAAGAACAGTCCCTCCATAAGTAAAGAACAGTCCCTCCATAAGTAAAGATCAGTCCCTCCATAAGTAAGATCAGTCCCTCCATAAGTAAAGAACAGTCCCTCCATAAGTAAAGAACAGTCCCTCCATAAGTAAAGATCAGTCCCTCCATAAGTAAAGAACAGTCCCTCCATAAGTAAAGAACAGTCCCTCCATAAGTAAAGAACAGTCCCTCCATAAGTAAAGATCAGTCCCTTCATAAGTAAAGAACAGTCCCTCCATAAGTAAAGAACAGTCCCTCCATAAGTAAAGATCAGTCCCTCCATAAGTAAAGAACAGTCCTCATAAGTAAAGATCAGTCCCTTCATAAGTAAAGAACAGTCCCTCCATAAGTAAAGAACAGTCCCTAAAGTGCGGTGAGGTTTGTTGAAATGTGAACGGCTCGATTCTCCTCTGACACGCCACATACCTGTGTCCGCCACGGCTCGGCTGTTCAGGTACTTCTGGGCAGTCATGATGCCACGAAGAGGACATTATTGGACCTGGAGCTGGGCTTCTCGGTCGCCGGTAAGCCGTTATCTTGGTATTATGGCCGCTGTATTTGACAGGAATACGTATTCCTTTCTGTGTCTGTGTCTGTGACCCCCGTTCAACCCACAACCAGCAGGATTCGCCTTTCGAATCCTTTTTTGGTGAAGTGAAGCCAAGCTTTCGACCGCTTCTGTCTCTCCACCATTACGTCTTCTTTGTTGTTGAACGCGCTGCTGACTGACGAGCGTGATGTGCGTCATCGACGTAAAGATTCGGCGTAATGAAAAGAATCGATGAGGGAATCGTTAAGCATAAAGGCTAATGATGTCGATGAACTGAACCAGTTCTTAACGGGAACCGATTCTCGATTCCCATCCCTAATTATCAGTCTGGCCAAAAAGCATCAGAAAACAAAGTGACGGCTCGGTGAAACACAACTAGCTCAGTTGTTGGTGTTGAACAGGTGTGTCTGCACAAAATTCATTATTCGATCATTTGAGACCCCGCCGGACCTACGCCAGACATTGTAGGGGAAACACTGCGACTATCAATCAAAATGATTTGTGATTGATCAAAAGCCTTAACCATCAGTCATCGATAATCGAAAATTGATGCTCATCCCTAGTCTGCACCATGACCTCCACCTCCTGATGACAAGGTCAGCTCAGGTACTACGTCACTTCACAAACACTGATACATATGAAACATCCAGTTATAACGTGGCAGCAGTTTGCAGACACACGTACGATGGCGACACTTCCTCTGGTGAGCGGTCTGTGAATATCTGGTGAAGCGGGAGAATAAAAACCTTCATGATGTTGAACTGAACTGAAAACATGAGAGCTGAGAGTCAGACTGAGACACAACAGAAGAGACGCAGAAACATTCCCAGTAATTACTCTGCTCCTCTTCATCAGGATGAAGTCACAAAGAACGACGAAGACAAACAGTCATTATGTATGAAAAGAAGAATCAGAGGACGAGCGATAAACACACTCGTCATTAAGAGACACAAAACATGTTGATGACAGCACACACACACACACACACACACACACACACACACACACACACACAAACACACACGCGCACACACACACGCAGCTGTGATTGTTTGATTCACAGAAGAAAAGAGGACAGATGTTTGTGCTGCTCAGGGTCTTTTCATCAACTGAATGCATCATCATCATCTTCATCATCAGACAAAGGACACAAAGAGCTCAGGTGTGTGTGTGTGTGCGTGTGTGTGTGTGCACTGATGAAAAAAGAAAAGACAAGACGAAGGGGAGGAGGAGGAGGAGGAGGAGGAGGAACACATTGAACTTCAGTCTGTAAATGAAGTTGTGTCTGCACCTGAACATCACCTGAACCCGTCCGTCACTTTAAAGGCTCATTCCACCCAAATTAAACACACAGACTGTAAATGATTTCACAGTAAACTAACAGCACAGACGTCAGCAGTGCGCCGTCATCTTACAGGATCTGTACTGTTTCACGTCTCACAGTTTATTACTGCAGACATTAAACGCAGCATATTTCTGTGATTATTTTAACTGACAGTCACATTGTGTTTAGGGTGTGTTTAGTTTACAGTGAAGAGGCGCAGCTGATGATGTAATAACTTTCAGTTCAGTTCAATAACAATCAGTTTACAGGTGATGTCAAATATAATATTCAGTGCAGTTAACTTTATCATTCAGTGGGCTACAGGCATCTGCTTAAGATATGCATTTGTATGATTATTCCTAATAAATAATAAGAACTTAGAAAACATCAACATAAGTACAGTGTCAACATGAATACTGCCTGGAGACATAACGATCAGATGTCATTGAGAAGTAACCAAAAGGGCCTAAACTACACATTGGAGGGATATATTCATCATTTTATTGTTGAGAAGGTCGATGAAAAGCTTGAATTACAAGCCAACATTTACAGGTCACAGTGTTACGCTTGTGAAGCGCATCTGGGTGGCGTCACCATCAAAGACAACAAGTTAAAGTGCCACTGAAGTTAAGGTTTTTGGCTCAGAATATGAGAAAAGGATAACGGCCTTTTTACCATCTTTACCAAGAGTGTCTCTGCGTTAGTTTGCTGCTACAGTATTTACACTGAATCATTCAGCATAACGTTTGCCAACCTTTGTTATCTCTGCCATTACAGATAAGTTATTCACGTACAGATTACAGATTACAACCAGCTGAAGCTTCTCCAGGTTAGAATTCCATCAGTGTTGATTGTTGAGGAGCTGAATTATCCTCAGAGGTCTCTTCCTCTCAGAAACACACACACCTGAGTCTCATTTTTAAAACAGTGTGTAGGATCCACACTAGAAGTGTTCGTTGGGACAAAAACAGAAAATGGTGTGCGTCAAAAAATATTCTGATTTTCAAAACTGCGTGCTTGCCTGCCAGCACACAGTTTTCTTTTGTAAATCTCAAATCAATTTGTAATTGTCTGCACATGGATCTGCCTCATGTCCCACCCTCTGCTCGCCCACATTTAACCATAACTGGCCACAAAACACCTGTTGAGCACTGATACTTAGGAAGGAGCTGAGCAGAGTTTATAGACTGAGTCACACATAAAATGAAGCCGGGATATTATCTGAAGATGAAAGGTTGATCGTGAACACTATTTATTTATTTATTTATTTATTTATCTATCTAAGTCTGTTATGGGGATCTCAGCCTGCATAATGATTTTGGACTCAAAATTAGGACACAGAGTTTGAGCTGTGAGAGAGACTTCACTCATTCACACAGAACACGTGCAGCTGGTGCAGACGGACGTTAGGTGACTGGAGACAAAAGCGTGTGGCAGCACCGCAGTGTCTCCAAGACGCTCTGCGCCTGACAGCACAGTCGTGTTCACTGCAGCGATTTTTACACAGAAACTATCTGATGAGTATTTACAGTATTGGAAGATAATATCAAAGCTGTTGATGCTCAGTTTTGCAGTTATTTAAAGCTGTTTGATGTGCGTATCCCGCTGACCACGAGTGTCAGCTGCTCTCTGAGCTCTGGAGCAACGTGATGGTGAAATAATGAGTTGGCTTTAATTTTTACAGGTGAAAGGTGTTTCTGTAAAAGTTGTGTCTCACGAGCACTGACCACACCTCTGGATCCAGTGTTTGTGTTGAACTGGATCTAATGTGAATGTGACGTGTGATGTGAGACACGACTATAAAGATAATGTCTCACATTTGGTTTCTTCATTTTGGCTTCAGCTTTGGTTGTGTTGTAGAAGATGACTGTGTGTGTGTGTGTGTGTGTGTGTAACATTTGCTGCTTTTTTTGTTGTTTCATTCTGGTGAGCTGTGCCAAGATAAGCCTGTGTACAGTCGACAGGTTTTGTCACCTACAGCTATATACAGCTGTGTGTTTTAGCTGGTTGTCTTTTTTTTAATCTGTTTTTAAAAGCACAAACAGAGCGACACCCGTGACCTCATTATATTTAATATATAATGACAGTAAAGCTGGCTCCTAAATGTTTGTACGCAGGGGTCAGTTTCTTTACAGCTGCTCACATTCTGCTGTCAAGTCTGTTTTATAGATCACTGTTGTTGTTTTTTTGCGCACACAGTGTTTATTAATGAGACAACAGCTGATTTAAACCAGTAACAATACTGACACTGCTCTCTGTGGAGAGACTGGTTGACTGACCAGTCCCACTGTGTTCTTTAATTCAGTCACTTTAATCACAAACTCAGGAGAAAGTAAAGTCTTGTGGAGAATGTGGGCATCGATCCTGCTGCCTCTTACATGCTAAGCGAGCGCTTTACCATTTGAGCTAATTCCCTTGTGAATAATGGGTCGTCATGGCAAAAAAAAAAGAGTTAACATCATCGACATGTTACCATGCTGCATGGTCATACACACTCCTCTACACTCCACGCATTATCAGACTTTCCAGGCCTGGAAGGTGACCTGGACTAGACTTTGTAAACATTGGCAGTCAGCTGACGAGGTGGCCGAGTGGTTAAGGCGATGGACTGCTAATCCATTGTGCTCTGCACGCGTGGGTTCGAATCCCATCCTCGTCGCAGGTTCCTTTAGTCTGTCCTGGATGTGACATGTCAACAAGATAGCATGCTCCATTATCAGTGAACCAATCAGCTCAGATCCTCCAGACCTCGTCCAAAGCAGCCATCTGATATCTAACATACAGTGTCCATGTAAACAAACTGACAGTTCTGCAATGAGCGTGTGCTACAGCAGGAAAGGAAAGTTGATTGCGACGAGGATGGGATTCGAACCCACGCGTGCAGAGCACAATGGATTAGCAGTCCATCGCCTTAACCACTCGGCCACCTCATCTCTGCCAAGGTGTGTTCAAGGTGACGACTGAGAGTGATGTCATGAAAAGCAAAAGCTGTTGACTCTAACTGGATTTTTGTTGTCAGAGTATCGATGCCCACATTCTCCACCAGACTTTATTCTCAGTTGATAATGAGTGAAAGACAGAGAGACATCAGACAGACTGACATACAGGTGGTGTGAGGTGACCTCTGACCTCTGACCCTGATGATGAAACTAAACAGTGACATCAGCAGGTTTCAGAGCAGCTCCATACAGTCTAACATGAGCCTGTATGCTGATGGCACTTTTATATCCAACAGCACCTCAACATTACTGAGTGAAGTCCCTCAGCTGATGAGGAGGTTTTCACAACGTAACAGAAGATGAGATAAGTTCAACCGTTCAACTCGCTGACATGTCACATTCAGGACACACTAAAGGAACCTGCGACGAGGATGGGATTCGAACCCACGTGTGCAGAGCACAATGGATTAGCAGTCCATCGCCTTAACCACTCGGCCACCTCGTCTCACCTCAAACCTTTAAACACAAGTCAGAGCATGTTGACATGTGCTCTCAGAGATACTGGGTTTACTCGGAGCTTACTGGGAACATACTGGGAGCTGTGGAGCTGAAACCAGTGTAACACGTTCTAACTGATGCATACGTGACTGTGGACATCAACACACTCCTCCCCTCTGAGGACTCAGCTGTGAGACTGCACACACACATTTTTACAGTGTGACCCTAAATGCATCACACACACACACACACACACACACACACACACACACACACACGACTGCACACACACAGGAGCACAAAGAGCAGCTGGTGCTCAGTACCTGCTGCAGTGATGTTAGACACCTCCTGACATAGAGGAGGAGGAGAGAAGAGGAGGAGGAGGAGGAGGAGAGAAGAGGAGGAGGAGGAGAGAAGAGGAGGTGACTGCAGGTCATTTATTTGTTGCCTCAAACTTCTAACAAACATTTATCGAACACACTCAGAGGAGAGAAATCCCTTTTGATCAGCATCTGTCTGCAGATGATTCAAAGCTGATGCAGAGGAGAAAGTTCAGATCTTAATAACTGTGCAGCGCGACCCGTCCTGTGTGCACTAGGGGCGCCAGTGGAAAATTTGCAAAATGTCCCTTTAAATGTGAGGCTTTTCATACCTGATGACAAACAGAACAGTTTTGGATTTTTCAACTATTTGTCAGATGAAACAAACGCTCTTGGACATTTCAATTATCATGTCATCATCATCATCATCATCATCATCATATTAATATTCATCTATTAATGGAGAAAATATTGTGCAGATGAATCAATAATGAAAATATTATTCTACAGTCGATACTCTACATGCATGAAATGGATCTTGTGAAGCTCGAAGCGTTCGTGTCCCTGTTGTGTCTGCAGAAACAACAAAAACAAAAACATTTCAGATAAAAACAAAGAATATTTTTTAAACTTGATGTTTGTCTGAAGTTAGAAAATCCCACGATGCATCTGTTCAGTCACCAGAAAGTATTTAAACAAGAAATATTTCAAACACATCCTGAATCTGCCTCCTGCTGTCCTGAAGATCAGCTCTGTACATGTTGATGATGTTTCCTGCAGCGCCACCATCAGGACACACTGCACATGCTCAGAGTCAAATTGACTTCTGTCCAACTCTGAATCTTTTTATTATCCTTTTATGATCTTTATTTAATCTGTAAAGAATCATTTTCAATCATCAGTTTTCACCCCGACATCGTCTGAGTTTCATTTTCAGCCTTGACACACAAAGAAAAGAAGAATATGTTTCTGACGCTGTTGAACTGACTTTGTCCTCCAGAGCCGGGCGGAGACCCTGAAAGACCATTCAGGAAGTGGAACCATTATTATCATTATTATTATTATTATAATGATGATGATGATGATTATTAATATTATTTAAAAGAGAAGAAGGTCGACACATTTTTCAGCCGGTCTGAGAACAGCTCGCCCCATTAGCAGACACATGACAGCTGATGTGAGGCTGTTAGAGAGACAAGTGATCCAGACCTGCTGAGCGCGCACACACACACACACACACACACACACACACACACACACACACACACGCAGGCACACACACACAGACCGAACACACACACATACACACACAAACTCAGATTCAAAACTGCTAATTGAATTTCATGGCCTGTCTTTGTCACAGGCTCGCCACCTTCTGTTACTGTTGTCGAGCTCTGTAACCGTGTGTGTGTGTGTGTGTGTGTGTGTGTGTGTGTGTGTGTGTGTGTGTGTTTGAATGAATGAAAGTGTGTTTTTAAGTGGGGGGGTGGGGGCAGGGGGGGTTGTCTCTATGAAATGGCTCTTTTGCAACAAATGGCTCTTTTCAGCGGCTGTGTGTGTGTGTGTGTGTGTGTGTGTGTGTGTGTGTGTGTGTGTGTAGGTAATAGACAAGCCAATATACTCCTAAACAATAGCGCCCCTCCCCTGGCGGTTGTGGGGGGGCGGCGGAGGATCAAGGCCTTTACAGCCCATGAATTCATTACGGCTGCTTTCTGGCCGAGGAGGCGCGCTGCCTCGTCTTTATCGCGCTGAAATGAGCAATAAAAGAGACTTAAGGGAGGTGACGGGAGGGAGGGGAGGGACGGGGGAGGCGGGCGAGGGGTGACAGGAGTCGGGAGAGGCAGAGGGTGGATTTAGGGAGACAAGAGAGAAACTTTTGTGGAGAAGAAAGGCAGAGAGTGTGGAGAATGGGTAGTGACGGGTGGTGCTAATCTGCCATCCATCTGCTGCCGCTGCTGCTCGTATTCATGACCGCCGTCCCCCTGCGTCCCCCTGCGTCCCCTCCGTCCCCCCCACTGCACCTTTAAATGACACCAAAACATCGGACTAAATGTTTTTGGACAGGGGGCTTTGTCAGCGACACCCCCACAGCACCGGGCCTGCTGCGACACAAAGAGCCTGCCCCCCCAAAATACTTCATAATTAGATTAAAACTTGAAATAAATGAAGTGTGTGAGTGAACGGAGGCGGTGAGCTGCCTGTCGGCCGGCCTCCTGCCTGTCTGCCTGTCTGTCTCAGGTCTCACCCTCTCCACATCTTCACACACCAACATGTTGCTTTTTCTCCAAAATAAAACTCTGTCGTCGTCTGTCAGTAACTTCAGTCACTGTGGCAACAATATAACTATTTTCTGATGAGGTTTGGTTGGTTTACGACTCCGTTTGAGTGAGTGGAAGTTGGTTTGATATAAACTCACTTTGGCGTAAAGGTTAGGAGAGTTTTGTCGTCATGGTTAAGAATCACCTGGTTAAAGTTAGTTTAAAGAAACAAACACTGATGGAGGAAAACAGGAAGCAGTGCGTGCAGTGCATTTCTTCATGTTTTCCTACAGAAGGCAATGCGCTTAAATTCGTACGTATCTCACAATGAGCTGACAGCAGTAAACAAGGACGCAGCTCTGAGCGACTGTGAGGAGGCAGGTCAGGGTGGAGGATGGGACACACACTTCTGAAATTTAAGTCATTTTAAGGAATGTCCTCCACGTGTCTCTTTTCTTAAACCTAACCTCTGTAACTGTAAGTTAAGGATGTAACGTCATTCGTAGGATATCATACGAACTCTTGCGAATGCATTTGTATAGGATAATAAACTCCATGTATATTAGCACCTGTCATACAAGACATGCTGCACAAAGGTCTTTACGATAAGGGGAGTGTAAAATAGATATAATGGAGATAAAACAGACAAATAGGAGCGAGCACAAAGCTGCTAAAACTCTCTGTGTGATCAGGGCCTCACAACGTTTCTCACAAGGCAGCAGTTTTTTAGGAGAAAAACAGTTCAGTGTATAAACACAGAGGAAACTGAAGGCCGTCTCAGTGAAATTAAAGCTAAATCAAAGCAGGAAAGGCTCTGTGATTAAAGCAAGTTTTAAGAAAGGACATTTTTTAATAGATTTCAATCCCACCACCATCAAACCTCCAAAGGATCCTCCTTGGGTGTCTTGAAGTCCATGTAGGCTGCACCTCATCCTCGGGCTGCAGAGTGTCATGGCTGGAGTCCACGTCGGTGACCAATGTGACCACGGGGTCAAAGGTTACACTGATGTCACTGACTTTCAAAATAAAAGGAACTGTCACAATATTACACAGATACTGCACATCTGTTTACTGCGTTTTATTCTGACAAATAAGCAGGCTGTCGTGATGTTGATCTGTAACTGCTGGATGAGGACGCAGATTAAATACTGTTGGAGATGATAAAATGTCAGAGGGCTCAGAAATGACTGAACGCAGCTTTAAACTCAGAAAACAATGTGACAAACTTAAATTGTGTCTCAGGTTTCAGATTTGTCTCGCTGAACGTGTCTGATAGAAAGATAGAAAGATGAATGTGTCCGTCTGCTGCAGAGAAGAGAAGTTTGAATGAGAGTCAGGACAGCTGTGAGAGGACAGGACCCCGCAGTGTGTCTGAGAGCTGGGATAATGTTGTTGTTGTTGTTGTCGGTCTCAGATCTATATTTTCTGTCTCTCGCCAGCAGCAGAAACGTTTAAACGGAGGAGATTGAAAAAGAGCGGCGAGATGATGACATCGTGTGATGATGTGAGGGGTCTCTGCAGGAGGTAAAGACTTTCCCTTAATATCACACACACGGGAGCTGATGGTTGGTTCTGTGTGAAATCAGGCTGTTTGTATTCAGTCTGACATCCATCAGATAAACATGACTCCTCTTCGTCACCTCCTCCTCCTCCTCCTCCTCCTCCTCCTCTGTCCCTCTGTCTTCATCCTCCATCAGTCTGACATTATACCCTCTGTACGTTCACCCTCAGCTCTCACACTCCTTCACACTCTGTCAGACTTTCACTGAAACTCAGCAGCTTCACAGACACAAATAAAAATACAAAGAATCTATGAAACACCTGAAATTAATACTGGAAACAACAAATTGTTGTTCTGTAGCAACACTGACACCAACAACTGTCAACAAGACCTTCAACCTGTACGACCACATTTGTTCCTGCCGTCTGATACGACCCCGCTGTGTCAGGAGGTTGACACGTCCTCACACACAAAACACAACGTAGCTTGTTTGCCAACGACTCACAAAATGACAAGTTATGTGTTCACACCAGGCGCAAATAAAACAATTGCCGTGAGTGAATTACACGTAAAGTCACTGTAAAGACGTGATGAGGCGCAAATTCCTGCCAGGCAGCGCCAAGAGTGAAAGTTATGTGAAATATGCAAATTCAGCAGTGCAAATGAAGCGAGTAGCACAATTTTGAGTCATATGCTTTTTCGTAGGAGTTGAAAAATCTCAACTTCAGTGCCAATTTGTACCACAAGAGCCAATCAGCATTGAGATCCTCTGGGGACGTATGACGCCGCGGACGCACTGGAGGAAGTTCATTCATCGATTCATGTGTGTGGCACGCATCAACATAAAATATTCTAGTGTTCAAACTTGGCTAGTAACGTGAAGCATCGCAGTTGGTGCGGACATGAGATTTGAGACTGGAGGCGTGTAGCATGGATGCTAATCCTTCACACAGGGGAATTAGCTCAAATGGTAGAGCACTCGCTTAGCACGTGAGAGGAGGTGGGATCGATGCCTGCGTTCTCCACAAGACTTTACTTTCTCCCTGTTACCTGAGACTGCAGTTTTGTCCATGGATGCTTTTGTCTTCAGTGATCTGATTGGTCAGAGGTCGGGATGTTGACAGGATGTGATCAGGTCAGCTGTTCAGCATCTGTTACCATGGTGATTTATCCCGGGAAAAAGAGAACCAGCTTCGCAGAACGCACCACACACACTGCACACACACACACGAGGTGGGCGGAGCTACATGAGTCATTCACATACTGACCCACTGTGTTCTTTAATTCAGTCACTTTAATCACAAACTCAGGAGAAAGTAAAGTCTTGTGGAGAATGTGGCCATCGATCCTGCTGCCTCTCACATGCTGAGCGAGCGCTTTACCATTTGAGCTAATTCCCCTGTGAATGTCTCCTGTAGCTCCGCCCACCTCCTGTGTATGTGTGTGTGTGTGTGCGTGTGTACGTGCGTGCGTGCAGTGTGTGTGGTGCGTTCAGTGACTCAGATGTGGTTCCAGTGAATGTCACAGCTTGTCAGTCAGACGGCTGATCAGCTGTTCATGGTTCTCTTCAAAGCTGTACTGTGGCTCTCTGTATCTGCCAGTAAGGCTCCATATCTCAACACCTGCCTGGAGCTGATTGGCTGGTTTCTGATCCCAGTTTAGTTTTGTAGCATGTTAACAGAGGATGAAGTTGAGATGTAGCAGTGTTCCTGTAGTTCAGAGCTCTTTAATGCAGCCATCAGTAAACTTTGGTGTAGACACATGTTGTCTTCACATGGACACTGTATGTTAGATATCAGATGGCTGCTTTGGACGAGGTCTGGAGGATCTGAGCTGATTGGCTCACTGATAATGGAGCATGTTATCTTGTTGACATGTCACATCCAGGACACACTAAAGGAAACTGACGAGGATGGGATTCGAACCCACGCGTGCAGAGCACAATGGATTAGCAGTCCATCGCCTTAACCACTCGGCCACCTCGTCAGCTGGCTGCTGTTATTTACGGTAAAAGTCCAAGTCATCACACGGGGAAGGTTAGGGTACGGAGGTGATGGGGTGGTTGCCTGGCAACAATAAAGAGGCGCAGCAAGCATTTTTTTTTTTTTTCTTTTCTCTTGGTGGCGTTCAATTGTTTTAAAAGCAGTAGCACAGGGCGCCTCACACTTTCTAACCTGCAGACTTTGGGTCCTTCCTTGACTTTCTGAAGCACCAACTGTCTCCTGTTAGTGCTGCATATGAAGTTACACCTGACATCATCATCATCATCATCATCATCATCAGTATGACGTCTGTCTGTGTCCTGGATGTGTCTTTGTCCTCAGACATGAGACATGTGACTCTGGAGAGTTCACTTGAGACGTGAAGCTAATCTTTAAATCTGTTGGGAACAGAAAACCTGCAGATATTTTTCTGTCTCTGTGTCGACTGATAACCTTCATCACCATCATCATCATCACCTCGCAGAGCTGCGTGTACTGTGTTGTGAGCGCGCTCAGTGGACTGAGGGAGGAAAGTTTGAGGCTCCATACATTTAGATGTGTGATGGATTCAGTCTGCAGGAGGTCGCAGTAATGAGTCGTCTAAAAGCAGCAGCCTGCAGTAATACAGACGCTCTGATCACCGCCTGTCTGAGTTCAGCCTCGTCCACGCACGTCTGAGGACTCTGGAGTCTGGGCTGAATCTTAATGGTTTCCAGTTTGTTGATGAGGAAGGTTACTGGTCTGCACAGAGTCCTGATCTGAGCCTCTGTGAGATGAACTGGAACAGAGACTGTGATGCTGATCACTGTCATCACGGTTGGACCTCTCTGACGTTCTGCTGTCAGAGCAGCACAGTGATGGACACACATGGTCAGCTGTCCACATACTTTAGGCCACGTGTCTGCGTGTCTCCATCAGCAGCTCAGACGAGTTGAGCT